>VNJW01009264.1:0-119130 GCA_008042615.1 Drosophila auraria
TTTACATTTTCATATAAATCGACCGATCCCTTCTATGGCAGCTATATGATATAGTTGTCCGATCTTAATGAAATTAAAACCGTAATTCTAGAAATTTAAAAAACGACTATATCTCGAAATTTATAGAAATTCGTAGAAAAACAGAGAAATTAAAAATTTTTGTACATTAATTTCGCCATCATTCCTATGGCAGCTATAGGATATAGTGGTCCGATTTCGGCCGTTCCGACATATATACTGCGTGCTAAGGAAATAAGACTATGCTGAAAATTTCAGCCCGATAGCTCAAAAACTGAGAGACTAGTTCGCGTAGAAACCGACAGACGGACAGACAGACGGACAGACAGACAGACGGACATGGCTAGATCGACTCGGCTGGTGATGCTGATCAAGAATATATATACTTTATGGGGTCTGAGATGCCTCCTTCACTGCGTTGCAAATATCATGGCAAAATTATAATACCCTCTGCAAGGGTATAAAAAAGCAAGCAATATAAATTAATTTAATATGAATAAATAAAAAAATATAAGTTCATTAAACATTTTTTCAAGTTCCTATATAAGGCGTAATTTTATCTAAATAGGAAAATTTCCAAACTTACAATAGTTGCAATTAAAATTAAATAAAAATGTAAACAAAACTAAAAAAAAATATAAAATAAAATAAATAAATATAATAAATTGGGTCAGTTTTGTACCATTGATGTTGACTTATATTTCATTGATGTATGTCCTTTTCTTTTATAACATAATATCGTTTTATTTTATTTTATATTATTATAGTATTGATTATTATAAAAATAAGATTTTCGAAGATATCGTTGTAAAATCTAGAAACATATGACATTGCATCGTTTTTCCATTTTTTTTTTCTGTGTAACATACATTGACACAATCGCAGTCATAAAAATACTCGCTACTTTCCTGTGGCGTTTTGTTGACCCCCCACAAACGGTCACACTGCCGGCACAAGAAAATTCTTTGGACGAAAATTCTTCAAGATTTCCGTTTTTAATTAACAATGATGAATTAATTAGCGCTTGAATTAGAACAAGGCCTTAAGTGAAGCAACTTGCACAGTTCCGCAGCACTAGGAAGCGATGGTAAGCCTGCCGGAAAGGGCTGTAAATGAGTTTCCAGGTCGAAGCCAACCGGCTTGAACTGCTGTGCCCTCTCGCGTTATAATCGACCAAAAATAGACCGGAGCGGAGGAGCAGGCCAAAAATAGCAACGGCCGCAAGGCTGCCACATGTGTTTCCAATTCTACGCGTCGCCTGACCACCCAACACTCACCCCACCTCCCCCCTTTCGTTGCAGGCAGTGCTGGGCGCCCAACTGGTGATCACTTTGGTGATGGTCAGCGTCATCCAAAAGCTGAGTCCGCACTACTCCTTCGCCAAGTGGATACTGTGCCGCACCGGTCTGCACCGTTACCTGCATCCCACCGACGATGAGCTGCGCTCCAAAGGTGGCGTGCCCAAGGAGAAGCCGCCAAAGGGTGGCCGGAACAAGCAGGCCAACGGAGCCGCTGCCAGCGCCACACAGTTTCACATACCGCGCAGCATCGAGGTGGAGCTGGAGACTTTACCCGTTCAGGAGCGAGATGTGGTGCACCTGCGCTACTTCACCGAATACCAGTGGCTGCTGGACTTTAGCATCTACGCGGGCATAGTTTACGTGGTCTCCGAGGTGTTCCACTTCTTTTATCCGCTGCGACAAGAGATCAACCTGAGCATGGTGTGGTGCCTGCTGGTCATTTTCTTTGCGCTGAAGCTACTCTCCTCGCTCACGGTGGTAGGAGGATTGAATTTGGGATATTTGGCTGGTCAAGTGGAATTAAATTCGCCATATATTTCCAGATATACTTCCAGAGCGAGGAGTCTATTGGTGAGCGGTCATTGGTGATAGTGGCCTGTTTAGTCTACCTGCTGGTCGCCATGATCGTACTGATCGTGGACGAGCGCATCCTAGAGACGGGTCTGGAGGATGCCTATGCCAGCTTCAATGCCAGCGCCTCCAAATTCCTCACCGACCAAGGCCTGCCGTCATCGTAAGTGACTGATTCAATCTAGACCCCTGTCTGCCATACTAAAGCGTGTTCTTTCTTTATACAGCGGCCCCGCGTCCAAGATCGTGGTGAAATTCTTTCTGGCCATGGGTTGCGGCCTGCTTGGATCGTTGTTCACCTTCCCAGGCTTGCGCATGGCCAAGATGCATTGGGACTCGCTGAAATACTGTCGCGGCAATCGGCTGCTTCAACTTCTGCTGAATCTCAGCTTCGTGCTACCGTTTATCCTGGTCATTCTATGGATCCGTCCGATCAGTCGCGACTACCTGACCGTGCGCGTTTTCCAGGGCATGAACCAGCCGCTGTAAGCACAATACGATTTAGTGGCAATATGTGATTATAGCTAGCTGCGACTTCCCTATATTCTATGCAGACTGAAGCCGCACGTGTTCGAGACCCTTCGCCTCCTGCTGGTGATCTTCGTAGTGGTGGTCCGCTTTGCCCTTATGCCCATTTATCTGCAGTCGTACCTGAACCTAGCCCACGACAAGATCCTCGACCTCCGCAAAGAGGCTGGACGTATCACCAACGTAGAGTTCAATCAGAAGGTGAGCAAATAGCAAAAATATCTGAATTAAGTCGTAACAACCATTGTCTCCATTGCAGATCTCGTCGATCTTTTATTATCTGTGCGTTGTGACCTTACAATTCGCTGCCCCGCTTATACTGTGTCTGTACCTCACGCTTATGTACAAAAGTCTGGGTGGCTTCAGTTGGGCCGGCATATTCAAAGAGAGCGTCGTCCTGCAGCACGAGTGTGCGGCAGTTGACGATAATCCGGAAAATGATGCCAGTGCAGGAGCTCTGACAACCAATGACCAAGACGAGTTCAATATTATTGAGTCAGCGCAATCGCTACAGGCCTCGTTTAGCAGCCTTAAAAACGTAAGACCCCTTTAGTCAATTCGTCAACGTCAACAAGACTCTCAAGATCCTTATGATGGCTATTTCAGGTATTCTCCACGGAGGTGTACAAGGGCTTTCTGGGATTCGCCACTTGGTGGAGTTACTTTACACTGTTCGCCACCTCATCGCTGGGAATCGTCTACCAGTCCTACTTTAACAAGACCTAAGAAACCAAATATACAGTCTTACATTTTAAATTCTTTTGTAGTCGTTTATTCGAATCATACCTACACTTGATATTGTTTACACTAGGTTCCTTAGAACATCTTTGTTTTAATGTATTGTAAATAATACTATTTTACTGACTGTTTTTAAACTGTGTGTAATAAAGACAAAAGGGTGTCATATAAAAATTACCAAGCTTGGCTACTGTGTGTTCTCAAAACAACTTGAATGTTTCTATAAAACCTAAAACATGTACATTGCACAAAGCATCTTAAAAAGGTCTTAATTTTAAGTTTTTAACGAAGCTTTGCCGGAACCGGAAACGCATTCAAAGGAAAGAAACCGTTGTTTTTTTTTCTATGACGAATGACCGTTTATGGTATTTTAAATACTTTTTGGTATTTTTCTAAATCTGACAAAGTATTTTTGTTTTGTGGTATATACTGCTAAATTTAAAGAATTTCGTGGTATTTAATTTATATACTGGTATATTTGATGAACTTCATGATACTTTGTGGTATTCTTCGAACTGATCAATTTTAAATAAAGAACGTCACGAGGGAGCGGCGTCGGAGCGCCGCTTTGAATTTCAAAATGAGAAGCCTCTGCACCCCTTGTAAAAACCATTATAAAACCAGTGGTGACGCCTTTTAAAATAATATATAAGCGCCTTTAATGGTGGTATTTCGCAAAACTGAAAAGTATTTTTGATCGTTATCGGTACGGTCACGCTGGCGGTCACACTAATCATTTAACGCATTTTTTGTTTACCTTTTTTTTACCTCGTTGTTTGAATAAAGATATGTTGAGAGTAACTCAAGTAAAGAACAGCCTCCTGGATGGCGCCTCCGTAGCGGAGGAGCTTTACACAACACCAAAGGACGGCGAGAATTTCTTTGAGAGCTTGGACAAACCGGCAAAGGAGCCCACTAACCTGGCCCCGCGCAACACCTGTTGGTTATCCCCCACTTGTAATTGATCCATGTGCCCTAATCCCTCTTCTAATTACAGTCATTCGCGCCGGCGTTCTGACGACGGTGAGGGGTTCCGCCTACATGGAATATGGCAATACAAAAGTCCTGGCCATTGTGTCGCCACCAAAGGAACTGATCCGCGCCAGTGCTCGCCGGATGAACATGGGCGTGCTCAACTGCTATGTGAACTTTGCTGCCTTTGCCACCGGCGAGCTGGAAACGGTGCCGGAGAGGGAACGCCATCTGGGGAGCATGCTGACCAAGGCCATGGAGCCGGTTGTCTGCCGGACGGAGTTCCTTAACTTTCAGCTGGACATCCGTGTGCTCATCCTTGACGATGACGGTTGCCTGCTGAGCTCGGCCATTAATTGCTGTGGCGTAGCCCTGGTCGAGTGCGGTATTTCCACGTACGATTTGATCACGGCGTCCACAGCGTGCATCTATAGGGATCACGTCTTCCTCAATCCTAGCGCCAAAATAGAGGAGCTGCTGTGGAAGCACCGTACTGGCACTGGCACTGACAGCAGCGATAACAACAGTATCTCATCAACCCACGAGCACGGTCTGATCATCACCGCCAGCTTGGACACCTTCGAACAGATCGCCCAGTGTCAGCAATGCGGCTATCTCAGCCCGGCGACTTACGTCAAGCTGCTGGACTATACACTGGCTATTAACCAGTCGCTGCGCCAGCTGATAAAAGGGGTCCTGACCGCGCGGGTGAGGGAGCAGCATGACCTTGATTTGCGCGAGAAGGCGGAAAGTGCTCTGGAGGACCAAAGGCTGGCAGAAGTCATTGAGCGGCTCAAGCTGCGAGGCCTGGACGAGTTTATACAGTCAAACATCAAGGAGGATCCCTACGTCAAAAGGCAGTAGTGGCCGCAAATAAATTACAGAAAGGAAATAATATGCATTTGGTTTTCCAAAGATTTCAAGGTGCTTCCAGGATAGATGACACAGATAAATCATTAAAGTCAACAAAAGTGGCTCTGAAAACACTTTATTTTCTGTATTTTTGCACTTCCAAAGGTAATTCGAAAGACTCCGAAAGATATATAACACATCTAATGTGTCCGCTGCGCGTTCCCCAAAACAATTGTTCAATTCAGACTTGTATCCTTTCGAAAAACTGAAATTTTGGTACGTTCGTCGCTATTAGGCTTAAATTGCTAAAATGCTTCTACTGCTGATCCGTTGAGGCCTCAAGCACAGCCCCAGAGTAGGCCAGATCCCAGTAGTGCTCCACTTGGTGTTTCTGAAAGAATTCGCGGGCCATTTTCTCCATGGGAAAGATCTTGAACTTGATCTCGCCAAAGTGCCGTCGTTGACTGGTGCCCTCCCAAACGAGCACGCACGAATTGGGCACATCCTGGCCGTCATTGCCCTTGGCCAGGTCCTCCTCCCACTTGATGCGATGCAGCATGAGGCGTCTGTACTTTTTCTGTTGCTTGGGTCCACCCTCCACGACAACAACACAGCAATCACGGAACAGGACAACACTGCCGGTCATTTGCAGCTGCTTGGCATTCGTCTCCACCTTGAACTTCTTGCTTTGGTTGTCCTGCAAGTCACGGATGCGATAGACGCTCACATGCACCCCACAGCTGGTGTCCTCCCTCAGCTTGCGCTGCTTCTTCTCGCTCTTTTGCTCGCTAGTCAACTTCCGGGCATTGTTGGCATCTTCGTGCGCCTTTTGCCGCTTGGCCATCTGCTCGCGGACATGCTGCTCCATCTTGGTGGGGTCCTGTACTGCCTCCGAACCCAGGACACGCATCAGGTTGGAGATGCGCAGCTTCGGCTCCGGCGGTGCGACCAGTCCAAGGCGTATCTTCTCTTGCTCCTCCTTCCAGGCCTCGCGACGATTCTGGCGGCGCAGCTTCTTGCGCTCCTTTTTGGTAAGGAAGACGGGCAAGTAGACCGGCTTCAGTGGCTCATCTGGCGGGGGGTGGGCAAAAAAAGGTTTAGGTTCGATAACAAAGTAGGAAACACCACTTGATGTACTTACTTGGCGGCTTCATTTGTGTGGGATGCTCAATGAGATTGCTGATGGCCGTCTGGCGTATGCTGATCTTACCGCTCGCCTCGTCCACCGTCTCCATGTCCTGGGTAAGTATGACCGAGTCCCACCACTCCATGGCCGGCACGTCGTCGGGCATATCCTGCTTCGGTGCGATCAGTGCTAGCTTGGTTGCTGACGAAATGCCCGTCTTTCTGGCGATCTGTGATATCTCATTTTGCAGCCGCTCCAACTGGCTCTTCATGCGCATCCGCTCGGCCAGCTGCTGGAACTTGCCGGGCTCGTGGAAGCGCAGCGTTCGCTTATTTCGCACCGTAGGCTTCTGTGCGATCCGGTCATCAAAGTACTTGATCGCCTCGTCCTGCACGGAGCTGGTCGGGTCACTGCGCTCACCAACACCGCCCGTTTGGCGCTGGAACACCTCCCGCTTCTTGGCACGAATATTAGCCTTCAGCGTGGGCGTAACCGTCGGTATGTTGATGGTCCGGCCACTCTTATCCACTGTTCGTCCCTCCTCGTCCAGGATCAGGGGTTTCGGACGCTCCTGCGCCTGTGCGGCCGCTGCTGCAGCCGCTGCCACTGCCGTGGGTTGGATCAGGCTGGCCAAATTGCCAGTTAGCTTTGCCCTGATCTGCGCCTGCAGCTCGGCTATCTTCCTAGCCTTTTCCGCATCCTCGGGCGTTGGCTTTTTTGCGAGCGCCTGAGCGGCCAGAGCCACGGGCATGCCGATTTGGGGCACAGACGCCAGCAGGGGATCCTTGTCGCGCAGATTGCTCAGAGCCCGCTTGCGCTCCTCAATCTCACGCTGGGCATGGGCCATCATCAGCTTGATCTGTTGGGAGCTCAGCGAGGCCGTTCCGGCCGCATCCTCATGCTTTTCGCTCCCATTGGACGAGTCCTTGACGTCGAAACGAGATTTCTTGGGCGCTTCGACGCCGCCACCGCCTCCTGATTCTGAGGCGGCGGCGCGCTTTTTGGTAAATTTCTGGTCGTCGCCGTCGCCATCCTTGCGCGTTATAATGGACGACATAATTCGCAATTAAATGGGTCTGACTAAAAAGTAAAGGTTATTTACCAACAACTTTGCACATTCCTCAAGCGGTTTTGCAGCAATTTGTTAGAAAACAACACAACGTTTTTCAGTGAAAATTTCTTCAAGACAGGGTTGTTCAACAAAACAGGGTCGTTTGCACATTGTCATAAACAGTCAGAGTGACCAGATCGCGCGCGTACTTTACAGTGCTGCCAGAATTCTAGCTAGAAATGTTTTGTCGGTTTTCGCAGAAAAGTTGTTCATAAAATATATGTATATATCTTCTTAACAGACCCCTGATGTATTAAATAGAATTTGTAAGCTAAATATATTTTTAAATATTATATATTATACATATAAATATACGGTAAATGTTGTCAACAATCAAATAGCGAATTAAATCCCCTTTGAAGAGCAAAATATTTCCTATTTAAATAAATAAATACCTATTCTCATTCATCAAATAAAAATTACAAAAATAAATGTTTTTAAAACCATGGGTAATACAAGGTATTATATATCATTTTATTAGTGTAAATTAAATACATCTCGCTTATATATATTTTTAATAAATAACGTTTACCTTTCCCGCTAGAATTCTGACCAGCACTATGCTATCGCAATGCAACCCTGCTTCTCTCAATTTTTTCCTGTGTCGCTCTCCGCTCCGCCATATTTGTTGAAGCCGCTTACAACTTGTCTATTTTTTTCTCGTCGTGTCTGTGTGTGCTTAATTATTTGTTGTGGAAATTAAGCGATTTTCGTGTGCATAAATAGCGTAAAAGTTGCGTGCGACAGCAAACATGGCATCAGAGGAAGACAATGACGATAACTTTCAGGGTGAGTGCATTGTTTTAGTCGGCCAAAAGTCGGCGTGAAAAACTTCGGTTTGCTCCGGAGAATGCGAAGAACCGTGGTCATGTTCAAGAGCCGCGATGCCGCGTGTGCCGCCCTTCCCCCTGCCCGCCCTTGCTGTTTATTATTGCCGAAATCACCAATTGGAAATAGAGAGCGAACCGTTCTCTCATAACAATCATGGATTTCGGTTATTTGTGAAATTTTTACTTGTGTGGCGCGTTTTTTCTGGGCTTTTTCGCCTCCTCCATTCCACACACTTTTATTATTGCATTTTCGTGTTCCCTTAATTCGCAAATGCAAGCTATATATCCGTCCTGCTCGCACATCAAAACATCTGTTTTACATGGTTGTTTTGATTCGAGTACATACTTCGCAGTAGATAAGCGAAGAATTCCCATTTGATTGTATTATTAGTTTTAAGTTACTTAAGTACACATAGTTAACCGGTTAAGTTTTCGCGTAGAAAATAAAAAATACCATTGTTATTGCCGCTCGTGGTGTGGCAGTACTCGCAGTAAGACCGCATGCGGCCGCGTGCGAAAACCTTGCGAAAAGTGTGACCGCACTGTGTCGCATCAGAAATCCAGAGTCTGGCATGCCTGCCACCATTTACATTCATTGTTGCTTGGACGTGGCAGCCATGACGTGATTTCTGAGTTTTTGTTAAACAGATTACACTATTAATCGTAGCGAAAACTGTAATTTAAGGGGAATAAGTGCATTACTCGTCACCGCTTATCGATTTGCCAGTGTAAATTTAGAAATCCAGTGCGTAATACATCCAACAACAAAAAAAGAAGTGTGCAAAAAAAAAAACTTGAAATTACCACAAATATTGTGTAAGAAAGCATTGCGAAAAGAAGGAATAAAGAAAAATAAATGTGAATTTGTACGAAACGAAACAAAGATGCGTGAAAATCTTATAGAAAATCTTGTCGCACTTGCACTGACGTACATACATATGTGATTTTTTTCCCACTCCCCCCTTCACCGTCGGCGTGTTCATACTCTTGATTGATTTCTCCACTCTCTCGTGTGGTTGCGTCTGTATGTGTGCGTGTTATGCACGCGCGCTCCAGCTAACGTCGCCGTCGTCGTCTGTCGTCCGTCGCCCGTCTCTGTCGCTCCAACTGCAAAAACGAAACCAAGCAGGAAAAATAATTGAAAAAAAAAAACCCGAATCGACGCGTTTTAATTAAATTTAGTAACAAATAGCAACAAAACCTATTTACAATAATTTCAATAAGTGCCAACAACAAAGAGCTGAAACGAAACGTACATGTCGCCTTTTTAAGCCACTTAACCAAAATATGCCAACACACAAGTAAGAAGAAGAAGCAGCAGCAAACGACGAGTATAGGTGTGTGAGAAAGAGAGGGAAAGCGGTATGGGATGGAATGGAAGGGAGCCTGTCGAGGAAATTGCTGGAATGTAGTAGCAGAAAACCGATAAACAATATGCCGCTGCCAGCGCCGTGTAACAAACAGCATTATCAACCCCAATTTCGCATACAATTTATGTTAATTTGTTCGCAGCTGTTCCTTTTCTGTCTGCTCCGCTCTTCTTGTCTGTCCCTGCCCCCATTTTTCGCCTCTCATTTTTCCGCTGCTCGACGCTGTTGCACTGTGGGCGTGCGTCCGTATATGTATGTACATATGTATATGAGGTGTGTACGTGTTTGTAGAAGTTATCCTAGAGAATGAGCGTGGGAGTGTCTAATTTTAACACTCGTCTCCCCCTATTCGTGTTCTAATTGGATTTGTGGTTCGCTGCCGATATCCTTCGATCCTCTCACTCTCTCTATCTTTCTATTCCGGTCTATTGTGACGTCGGCATACAAGTTCTTGGCAATTTCTCTTTGATTTCACCATTTGCCGGTAGTCGGCTGAGGTTCTGCGATCAATTTGCAATGATTTACATGTGTTAACCAGATGATGAAAGTGTTTATTTTGGCACCCCACTGAAATAAAAGCAAACAACAAAACAAACCGCAATTTATTTGTTCATAATTTGTTGTCATGTTCAAGTAAACAATCGAGTAATGAATGCGATATTGCATAAATTGCATAAATGGCTTAGAGAAGAGAGAGACAGACAGCGAGAAGAAGGGTGTTTGGGTGCCACTATTAATGCACGAACACAATTAAAAGGAGGGAGTGCGGCCATGACGTATTTTGCTGACGTACTATTCATTCTGGTCGATTTCCCTTTTAACTTTAGAAGTCCCTATTTAAATTTCATAAATCTGCCCATAGAAACCATACCTGGCAACAACAACAACACGAACTTGGCGCCAGCACAAATAAAATTTAAAAAAAAAGACAAAAAAAAAACCTCAATACAAGAAGTGAAAGTATATTGAGTGAGTGTATGTGAGCTGCATTTGCTTGTGTATTGGTGGCGATCTTACCTTGCTTTGGCAAAACTACAACATGCCATCCTGCTCGCGCACACTGCATTCAATCATGCCAACAACAAGTGGTGCCTTTTTATATCCGCCATGTACGTACACACACACACACACACACACCATGCATATATAAATATATATGAGTGTGGGTGCTGGCATTTCGAAAAGTTTACTCGCAGCTTAAAATCCACAAAAACTATGAAACACAAATATAAGAAATGTAAATATTATTTTAGCTTTCAATACCGAAAATCGTTCTCTCAAGTAAAACAACAACACTGGGTCGATTGTGGTTTTTTGTACATATGTATGTAGTTCTGTTCGTTTTTGACATTTGACGCGTATTGCGTTCTCTTTCTCTCTCGTTTTTTATGGGAGCGTGTGTCGCTCTTCCAAAGTTGTTTTTATTGCTTTCAGTTGGAGTACACCAATACAGTTGTAGGAGACACAAAATCGGCAGCATTTGACATTGATTACCGTAATACCTTCGGCTTGTATGGTTGCCTATCTGCCTGTCTGTCTGTCAGACAGATAGACTGTGTGCTTCTTAATATTTGTGCAACTGCTCAGTTGTCTCTTGTTATTTTACCTATTTACAGTAATTGTATGTGAGAGAGTGAGAGAGCGAGAGAAGGCCACGCTTCAGTTCGATGGCTGCTGTTTTCGCTACTACTGGTATTTATTTCAGATTATTAGTACTTACAATACATATGTATGTACGTACATAAAACTGCATGTGTTCGCATACACTCGTACACGATTGATAAATATTTATTTATTTATTTATTTGGAAGTTGCCGCCGCAAAATTGGGTACGAGTTAATTTATTTTTAAAGCAGTCACTCGACTTGTATGGGAGCGTAAAAATTAATCGAAGCTTATCAGCTGATCACTTATCGATGCTGCTATAAGTTGCTTGTAATCTAGTTCGTGTGTGTGTGTGTGTGTGTGTGTGTGTGTGTGTGTGTGTGTGTGTGTGTGTGTGTGTTTTCTAGGGTTGTTACCATTTTTGAAGTCACAAGTTTTGGATTATACTACTCAATTAATTTTACTTTTTCTTTACTTTGTTCAAGTAAGAAAACAACTTAGTATTCAGTTTGACAAATAAAAAAATAATAAAGTGAATTTTGTTATCTTTACTGTCAGTGTGACCGTTTATAGGAGCTAAATTTGGGGCCCATCATGGAGCGGAAAAAATTTAAATCAAAACCAAAATGTTCCATTAAATTTATTTATTTCGAGGAATGTATCTCGATATCTGATTACCTGCGATGTATTCGACAACCCTGATTTCTGGTCGACCCTTCTGCATTTCAATGCTATTTATTTATTTAGCACGGGAGGTGAAAGTGAAGGTCATTAATATTTGCATATGGAAATGTTTACGCAGCTTAAAATGCCAAAACATAAATGGTCATATGGCAAATGCCGTTCCGTTTCGTTTTGTCTCGTTTCTTTTTATTTCGATTTCCTCTTGCCATCCATCGGTGGCCATTGTGGCTTGAGCTTGAGTCTCTATTTCTCTTTCGTTCTCCCGCTCTCTCGACGTGAGCTTTGTTTTTGTTTTTCCATCCACAAAGTGAAGTTGTTGTTTGTTTTAATAGCCTCAACTTAATTGGTTCAATAGTTTTGTAATTGTTATCGGGTTCCGCTTGTGCCCCGGCACAAAGCAAACCCGAAATTTTTGCTTCAATTGTCACCAAAAATAGGTTTATGGTGGTTACCGCTGTCTGTGTTTTCCTGGGTGTGTACACATTGTATTAAATAAAAATAAAAACAACAATCGGCACGGCACGCATATCTATTTGTGTCACATCCATGCGAAAACACGCGTACAAAATGTGTGTCAGCGAATATTTGTGTCATTCCCGTCCCGTCTCTTCTTTTATTGGCACATGTAATCGAAATTGTCGCTTCCAATCGGTTCTTTTTGCGCTTTGCTGTTGTCTAATTAGCCAATTAGTCGGTCGCTAAGCCGAAGCTATGGCTTATAAGCTCAGAAGTCTCACAATCGGTTTTAGCGCATTGCCAACTAGGTGCATAATTGTTGCCAACGACATTGCCAGCAGCGCCCCACTCTTGTGCGTGTGAGTGTGTGGCTGTGTCTGTGCCTTAACAGCTGTGGTCAAAATATTAGCACAAGAATTCATGTTAAACCGAGATTAAAACTTTAAAAACCAAAGTGTAGATCCAAAACGTTTTATCAAAAGAGGTCGTGTGTTCAGTTAAGTTTAAGTTCTTTTATTTTAAAAGGGTTTTATTTTTAATAAAAAAGATTCATCTAAATCTTTACTGATTGAAACTATTTTCTTGACCGCATCTATGTATTTTGATTGTTGTAATCCGTCGTTAACTTTGGCATAGTTTCGTAGCTGAGAAACCAGAAAATAAAACACAGCAAAAAAAAAAAAATCCAACATTTACCAACACACAAGAGACAACTATAAATGCAACAACAATTACAACTACAACAAAGTAGTTGACAGCCAGCTCTCGTTTTTGTTTTGTTTCATAGTTTGTTGTTGCCGCGTTGCCACCCCGACTTGTTACATATTGCCACTGCTCTCTGTAGCTGTAATTGTAGCTTAGCTACTGCTCTCGCTTTTGCGACGACGGTAGTTATAATAAAATTGTGCATGTGGTTGTTGCTTGCGGTGGCTTTAGTCATACTCAACGCCGCTCGCTCGCCTATAATGTTTATATAATGTTTCGTATCTTTTATTTTTCACATGCATACCGCGCGAGCTTTTTTATGGCTCATTTGTGGGTTGGGTTTTAGGTTTTGTGCACTCAACTCGACTCTGACAAAAGCGCAGCTCGAGTGCTGATTTTCGTTGATTTAACACAACTCTCGGTGGTCTTATATTTCTTTGGCTTGGAAAAATGTACTTGATAAGAAAACCACAAAAACATAAATCGGGTCCTAAGCGTTTGGATTTTATTTTATCAGTTTTGAGTTTGGTTTTTGGTTGGCTATTTTTCTTGGAATATTCTGTGTAAACTTCCTACGCTTAATAGATATTGGGAATAATAATGATGATCAGGTTCGTGATCTTAGGCCCAGTTCGAGTATAAACTAAGTATAACTTGTAAGCATTAACTGAGCTCTAACTATTGCATAGTGTAGCCTTTTTAGTAAAAACAAAGACACACTACAGTCTTGGCGAAAAAAAAGAACATTGAACAAATTAAAACCACGAAAATAAATTAAATAAATAAAGAACAATCTATATAAAAACTACGATAACAAACTATTAACTCTATGATGTTTTTAAGAAAATAGATATCGTTATAATAAAAGTATTTTCATTCTTGTTTTTCTACTTTTTCAGAGCCTAATCGTGGCTAAATACTTTTAAATGTTATTGGGTCAGTCGGGGTTTCCCCCAGGCTGCCCGTTTTTCACGAATTGTGTAAAGGTCGTACAAATAATGCTCCAATTAGGCTTGTAATTCTTAAAAACCATTGTCTCCTGCTCTGAATTAACTTTATTTATTTATTTTTTGGCTGAATAAAATGGCAACACACACCGGAAACTCCGGCAAATAGACATGGCAAGGTGATGGCCATTGCTGACGCTTCCAAAGCTTTTTTTATACATACATATGTTTGTTTGTATGGAACACACACAATAGGCTGAAATAGAGAACTGGAGAATTCTGCGGAAGTTCAATTAACAACCTACTAAGTGGGTAGACAGAGAGGAACAGGAGGAGAGGGGCAGATCTCGTAGCTAGTGAAAGGAATAGTATTTAAAGCTGTTGCTCTCTGCATTTGCAGTTTAAAAAAAAAACAAAAGTCAACTAATGTGATGTTTAATATTTATTGAAACATTTCTTGAATGCCCTATAAATGTTCCAACTACACACCTCTAATACTTTCCAATAAAGAAGCCGTAAAATTGGTTTAATGAAATATTAAAAAGTTGATTGTACGCTCAATTTGACTGACCTTCAGTCTTATTTTTTCTTCTCTTTTTTTTTTAAAGATATAACCTCAGATACATTTAAATGTTTGTCCGTGTGCTGTTGTATATGTTTGTACAAATATATATATAGTATATACAAAATGTATATTCATTTTTTATAATGAAAGACAACGGCTACAAAAGCAAATACAACAGACAGCGGACAGCGGACAGCGGACTCATAACAAGCCGGAGAGGGAAATACCAGTCAGCAGTCGTCGCGACTCGCTCCGTCGGTGGTTGTTGTTGTTTTGTTATTGTTATTGTTGTTATTTGGTTTCTTTCAAGTCCGTTTTTAGTCCAGTTCCAAATTGCCAACACTGTTGCTTACTGCTGTTGTTTTTTCATTTTTTTATACACTTGCTGAGAGTGACGGTCTTCTTATATTTAGGTAACTAGGAAACTGTATTTAAAATCTATTTAAAATCTATTTAAAATGGACCCACTTAGAGCTATAATAAATCAATTAAATATACAAAATATAGAATATGTCTCCGAAAGTCCCACGTTATTATTGTGCTCCTCTGTGGCTAAAACATACCCCTTCGAGTTTCCATCAACCACAGATATCATTGTGGATTTGAAATGAATTAAAAATGCATCCAAATGTATTTTAAACCGGCAAAGATAACAAATTTATATTTAGCTGCATAATTTCGGACAACTTGATAGGTGCTTTCGAGTTCAAAAATATTTAAATGTTTAACGATGTCTTCACTGGCAAGGAGAGGGTATAAAAAACGTCTGCTTTCGAAACCCGCCACCTTGTTCATGCTGTTGCCGTCGTCTCGTCTTGCCGCTGCTCCAATAAGAAGAAGAAATCCAAACTGAATCTGGGAAGACAAGTTTTCGAAGCAAACGTTGAGCACCAACCACCGTGCCTCGCCGCTCACTCTCGCCTCGGGTCGAATCCGAATCCGAATCCGACTCCGAGTCCGAATCTCTGGTCTGGTTGTCTCTTTCGACTGGCAAAGACTTCTAGTCGAAACACCACCCCACTCCACTCCGCCACTTCACCTGGCCATATATTTCTTGTATCGGGTTTTCCATTCGGTTCGGGCTTTTTGGGTGTTGTTTGTTGCTGCCTTTTGCTTTTTGTTGATTAGTATGCATATGTATTTGTGCTGAAGATATCGCCGCACCGCACTGCTTGCGGTGTCGTTACGAAACCACATATAAAAAGTTTTTTATTCGAAATTTATTTAAGTCGGCCTCACATCCAAAGTGTTTTATTTATTTATTTTCCTTCTATATTTGAAATCAAATGCGGCTTAATTTTTATTAAGCGATTAACGAAGACCAGTCAGCAACAGCAACGCGAGTTTCTTGATTGTTAGAAGAATTTCTGGGGGTTTTTCTGGCCTAAGGAGGTGTTCTTCTGACTTTTGTGCTTGAATAAAATTAGCCAAGGCCTTTAAGGTTTAAACATTACATAATAGTTTGATTGACGCACTGGAATTTGTGCATTTGAGCAAATTAATTTGAATTGGAAAACATTTGGCTATTTGTTAAACTTAAAATCACCTTGTGAGTCATTTATCCTTTCAAAATCTTTAAAATAGGTCGTCTTGAAGATTTTTAATTATATTTGGGAATTTAAATATTTTATTGCCTATATTTAGACACCCTTTTAATTGATCTTAAACTCTTAGCGCTTTTTGTGGCATCCCTGTATTATTGTAAGTTTTTTTTTTTTAAGTAATGTGGTTTAAGGAGCTTTAGACTGGGCACCCTATTCCGATTCTACTACCATTTACGTTAAACCTGTTAAGTAGTTTTATTTTCATATCCCCCTCCTCTTTGTGCGTTCTCTGATTAAATTTAAATTGCTTTTTATTGTCAAGGGGTTGAGTTGTATTTGTTTCCATTGGCTCCACCGTTCGGCCCAAAACCAGATTCTACGGTGGACAGAGAGAGGTGGTGAGGCTCATTAACGCAGGCTTCGTAGAAAACACATTTCAAAGTTGTTTTGTTGTTCGTTTTGTTTGAATTCGATTTTCTGGACATCATCAAACACAACAGCTGCTAAAAGCTTTCTTTATCCAGCGATTCCGGAGCGTTAATTTTATTTTTTTTGTTTAGTTTAGTTGTTTTGTTGAGTTCCAGCAAACTGATAACCGAAGCTCTCACAACAGGCCCCTAATCTAATCTTTTGGGTTGCGCCCGGCCGGCCGTGTCCGTATATGTTGAAATTCGATTTATGTCAATTCACGGTCAATGTTTTCCCGATCCTCCAAATCAATTGCTTCACTCTTTCGTACACACACGTATCAGTAGGAGAGCTTTACGCATTTCCGTTTCACTTTTTTGCTATTAGGCAAGCCAATCTGAATTATGCAATGATCGGTCGTTGAACGAACAGTTTGACTCTTCAGCCGTGAGCTCCTTTTCCTCTGTCATTCTGAATCGAGAATTTGCACAGGCTACAAGTTCATTGTACGCACTTTTTGTGGCTTTTTCTCTTACTTTTTTTTTTTTTTTTTTTGTAGCTTTCGATATATATATTTTTGTGACTGATGCCAATACCACCAGCGAGTTCAGTGCCTTCAGATAAGCTTAGGATGAATTACTGAATGCCTCATAGGTTGTGTTATTACTGGCATGTTTCATTAATTGCACCTTAGAAACTAGCTTTTATTATTTTCCCCACATGGAAGTGAACTTTGGCTTGATCACATTTTACGTCAGTTAAGTTTTAGATAATTGCACAATTAGTTTGTTTAAAGGTTACTATCAACAGCTAAGGTTTTTAAAGCGATTATTCTGATTACACGTTAAAACTAACTTAAAATTTAATACTTTCTCAGTAACATAACTCGGAAATTATCGCTTTTAGAGATTCTCTAAGTCGATAAAAGTTTTAAGCGATAATTTTGATAGAACTGATTGTGTATTCCTTTTAATGTTCGATCATGTTTATAAAAGTGTCAACTAAATTTCGTGTTTAAATCGGTAAAACGTTGTTAAAGTATTTAAGAGTTTAAAACACATCTGAATTTCGGCGATTATTTCGATAACTCTTTAAAAAATCGATTTAGTTTTAAATCAAAGTAGACTGCTTTACTTTATAAATAATTACCAAATTTTGATAATCATTAAGTTTGTTAAAGCGAATGTGTAAGCACAACGGGTCCTGAACTTTCTGAACTTGATGTGCACTTAGCACCTTTATTTTTCTGCTTTTTATCGTGAAATATTTCCCACTTGATGTATGACTCACACGCTGGGAACAAATAAAAGCTGGCACTGAGAGAGAGCATTTGTGTTGTGGGTGCTGCTGTTGTCGTTTCAAGACTATAAATAGCCCAACGCTGAAGATAAAATTTAAAATGTTGCCATTTTTATTATATAAAATAGATGAGCGTGTGTGTGTGTCTCTCAATATTGAAAATGCACCAAAATGATGGGGAAAAACAATACGAAATATATATTTTCGCTGCTTTGGCTGGCCGTACATGTCCAATGTCCAATGGCACTTGGGATTCCCGTGTGGGTAATTACCAATAAGGCGTGCGTCGATTTGCCGGAATCGCTGTACCCGGTCCCCAGTCCCCAGTCCCATAGATCCCCAAACCCCCAGTCGGTTTGCCATCATCATTATCGGCGCGGCGGCTTCGGCAATTGATTATTCACTCCACACACTTGCACACCGCCGCCCGTATGTACTAATATGTATGTATAGTGAGTGAACCAAGTGTCGCAGCCGTTATTGCTCTCTCAGTCGGTTGCACTTCAAGTACACTTGTTGTTTTCCTTAATTTGTTTTTTTCCCTCGACTTTTTGGTAGCTGCAATGTTTGTATAGTAATTTTTGCTAGTACTCCACGTAATTCGAGACTTTTACTGACGTTGTTTTCTACAGACATTATTTTCAGTCCATATTTTGGCATTTTTTCTGAAGAAATTCATTTTAATCAGCCTTCTTGAAGATTTAAAAAATATTAATACAAATAATTGGCCGTTTATGGGTTTCTTTTGATAAGAATAAAAACAATTTTCCTTCAACAGTGGTTCGCATGATTGCATTCACAATTGCAATTGATTGAGGGTGAAATGTTAAATCTTGGATAGATGTGAGAGAAAATATGGCTAAACCTATCTGTAATATTGCATAAAAAAATATCTACGACTAAATTAATTTAATTAATTTTAATTAATAATTAAAATTATAAATATATTTATAAATAATATTTTACTCTAAATTTGGCTAGATTTAGCCACAAAATTACAGTGTGACCATACTGGTGAGGTGTAAACATGCTGTGCATACTGTGCGTGTGCCGGCAGAGACCGAACAGAGATTTTTGCCAAGACTGATAGATTTGTAGGGGCTTTTAATTATACTAAATAATTGTTTTTTAAATTCTAATAACTTGATCTGTGAGAGTTCTATGAAGGCCAAAGAGTATTACCTAAGCTTATGTACATACATATATGTATATGTATTATGTATTTATTCTACTTCTGATTAGATTATATTGCTTTTTTCTAATTGAATCGTCTTAAATTTGATACTGACTACTACTGGAAAGTACTTATTATTTTTGCAAGAGATTATCTGTCCTTTTATTTATTTACAAATACTTTTTTATGACAAGAACCTCCGATATAATTTAGTTTTCATAAGGTTTTGCTTGCATTTTCCAATCGATCAATCGATAGACCGTTCCGAAATGAGTGTTTAGGTTGGGTTGCAACTCTGGGGTACTGCAAAGATTTCTCAAGAACCTATATAACTTGTGTGTGTCTAGTTGGTTGAGAGGCCCGTCTCCGCGTTGCTTTTGTTGTTGCTCTTGCTGCCCCACTTCCTCATTGGTTATTGTTATCACGGGGCTCTTGTTGTGCCTGTAGTTGTTGTTGCGAAGAACAACTGTATCACAAAGAAAACTGCTCGTGCACAGCTGACAGCTGCAACGCTCTACAAACACAGCTACATTCGTGCATCGAGAAACGAGAAAAGAACCACCACACATACGGGGCGGAGACGACGAGTGTGTCATCTATTTTTCACCCCGTGAGATTATACATTTTTACATAGTCACCTAGAGGGGGTAGGGGTGTGCTCGCTGTGAGCGTGTGTGTTTGCCTTTTCTTTTGAGCATTCCATTGCACACGTTTTCCTTCCTTTTCCTTCTTTTTTACTTTTCAAAAAGTTTCCATTTATAATACCTCGTAGATTACGGAGGGTATTTTGGATTTGTTGAAGCGAAACCTAGAATTTTACCTAATGGATTGGCTAAAATTTAGATATTAAAATAATTTTTGAATGATATAAATTAATTCCCTCCCGAGTTAGGGACTCAGGATCGTCGGTGCAAAGTCCCGACCCCTCAGTATTAAGAATACAAAACATACACATCGCGTCAGTGTTAATTTCGTTAGGATTAAGGTTTGCATTGCGATTTTGATATTAAAGATGGTTGCTTATGTCAGGCTTTATAAATCGTTGCCCAACCATATTTCTCTATATTCTTCTTAAGGAAGTACTTCAAGCCTTTTAATCTTTCCTTTTTCTTGCCGTATAATCTACCAAAGACCAGGTATCTCATAGTCGGAATCCTTTTACGTTAGGTAGGCTTCAATAGACGTTCGTTCTCTTTGTTTCATACATATATTTTTGGTGGTTGCTTGGCCGGTTGACGACTCCTGATGCCTGCGGCCAGCTGTTGTGTTGAGATCCTCGCATTTCCTTATCCTGCCCCTGCCCCTGACCCTGTCCCCTAATCCACCTCTTCCTTTAGCTCTCCGGGCTCTCCCATCACCTCGCTCTGTATATATCAGTGCATTGGCCTCTCGCCGTTTTTCCCTCAATGCTATTTGAACAAAAACGAAACTTGAAAAATGTATTATTGCTCTTTGGTGGCTGCGAGTAGGTTTTATGGTTGTACCTTTTGAATATGCTCCGTTGAATGTATGCGTTTGTATGAGTTTCAGCTAATTTGTTTAAAGTTGACTGCGAATTTGTTGTTACCGAGGCACACGCACACACCACAGAATCTCCAGGGACGCAGCCGTGTATTTACAGTGGAGGAGCGTTAAATAGCACTTGAAAAATGCTTCTTAGTCAAGCTATTGAAGGGAACAGCAGATGATGGAGAAGGCAGAGATTTGATCAAAATCAACCCCTGTGGCTGCGTCTTGGAAAGCATTTAGTGCACTTTGTGCCCCTATTTGACCTTCGGTTACATTACCCAATTTGTTTTCGAAAAAGAAAACATTTATAGGACACCAGATGATGGGAAAAGGAAAAGATTTTATCAAAATAACCTCTGTTTGAGCGCTAGAAGAACATTTCGTGCACTTTGTGCCCCTTAGCGCCCGGGTATTATTTAACCTTCGGTTAAATTACCGGATATTGGGAAACCACAGTTGCATTTGAGGTCAGTTTGACTGGATTCATTTAGAAACTAGCCGTAAGTGAAGGAAACTAGGTTAAAAAATATTCCTCTTCACTTAATTCGTTTTAGTCTTAGTAAAAATCAAATTCTTGAATTTCTAAAGTCATTGTGCTATTTTTATGACCACAACTGTGTATTACTAATGAAGTTTTTTAACCTTGGCGAAATTAAGCTTTTGTGAGCGACTCTTTTCTATGCAACTTTTCGTATATTTAGAAATATGGGTGGGGGGAAGTAATATTCGTTGTATCCGGGGGTTTTTCTGCTCATCTTCTCTATCCTCAATTTCGTTTATTCCATGGACTTGCTGCTTCCTCCCTCACTCCCACGGGCAGGTGTGCGCCCTTGACTGCTTAACCGTTTTGCCCACTAGAAGTTGGGCACAACGAAATATAAATATATGTTTGTAGTTTCATTGTTGAATACATCCGCACTTACCGTACGCGTACGCACGGGTCAATGTATGTGTGCGGCTCAAATTCCTAGCGAAAAAACAAACAGAACAGAGATAAGCCAGGCACAAACGGTAAAGACTGAAAAGCAGGCACGGCGAAAATGTGAGCACTCAAAACAAAATCACACACACACGCGCGCGCGCTGGCTAGTTAGAAGATCAGTGCTACGGTAAATTTACCTGAAAGCGGAAAATTTTCGTATGCAAAAATGTCAAAAGTGAACAAAAAATAAAGAAGCCAAAACAACAAAAACAATGGCAGAAATATGATGGAGAGCGAATAATGTCGCGTGTGCGCTCAGCTCTGCATTCTCTCTCAATCAAAAGAGCAATCTTAAGAGAGTATCTCAAAATATTGAGAGTGAGGACACTAAGAGAGACAGAGAGCAAACGAAGACAACGAGTAACGTAAACACAAAACAGCTGAGCGGGAAAAACGTATGATCGCGGCGGTTCGCGTAACGCAAAACAAACAAAAAACGCACAAGTAACGGTTTCGCGTTAGAATAGGAGAGTGGAAAACGCCAAAACAAAATACTAAAGTGTTTTTCTTTCCTTTCCATTTTGTCAAAAGTGTAGAGTGAAAACTAAAAGAGAGAAATAAGTCAAAACTATAACGTACCGGAGCAGAAATCACCAATATAACATATACAGAAAAGCAACAATCAACCATCCAAGTATGCGAAGAATGCCATAAACGTGATTTTATACTAAAATTGCTCACCATTTGCAGCATCCGTAGCAACAAGAACAACAGCAGCACCAGCAACAGCTACATGTATATATGTCAACAAGAAGTCAACGTCCAATTTTAAAGTTCATTTTGGTGTTGCTTCCTTTATCGATTGCGTCTGCCCCCCGATAGCAACAACCACCACCCCCGGCCAATCGATAACTCGCCCTAACCAACTCTGCTCGGCGAGCGAGTGAGTGAGCGAAAACAGCTGATTGTGTTGTTGTTGCAGTAGCTGCTTGGTTTTTTTTTTTTGGCCGAGGAAACTTTTTCGCTGCACCGTTGTGGAGGCGGAGCGAGCGTGAAAGGGATAGAAGAGAAAGGAAAAGAGACCAGAGATAGAGAGAGAGACCAGCAGAAACTACAACGTGTGACGTGGTGGGGGCATACAGGTGGCAAAACAGCTGTTTCAACAGCAAGAACAACAAAGAACAGCCTCGAGAAAATCGGTTTTATGTAGAAATACAATAATCGTAAGTACTCCGTGCATGTTTGCTTGTTAATCACACTATTAAGCTCAACTATTTTTTGTAGTGCCGTCTGCAGTTTTTCCAGCCAACCAACACACACACAAGTAAATAAAGTAAGCGAGTTATATATTTTTTTTTTTCGTATATATGTTCAAATGTATGTGCTTAGACGTGCAGGGCTGCAGGTTTTGTTTTTTTCAACACGCACATCACAAGAGAGCCGTAACCTAAAAGAGAGATTACCAACGGAATGAGACGTCGACGACTGCCAAGTGCGCACATTAAATTGCAAACTTGTTTTCATTTCTTCTTTGAGCTCGCTCACTTACAAAAACAAAAACAGCAACAGCGAAAAAGACAGCAAGTGATACAAGGCACGTACATTCCAAATGCGACGAGAGATTAAGAGCGCCGCACAGCAGCACGCAGAGAGTCAGATCGGAAAAAGAGAACGATCACTCGCTGCCAGACCTGCCTGTCACTAACGTTATCTCGCTCTCGCACTTGTAATAAACGAGTGCACGCCAGAGAGCAAAGAGAGCAGCAGCAACAACAACAACAACAACAACAAGAAGAGCAAGAGCAAGCGACGGGCAACCACTTGAAAGCAACTCGTTTCGATTTCATTTAGCAGATACCTTTTGTACGTTGATTAAGATACCTTGGGACTCACAGACAGACACACTGCAAAAGTGTCCCCCACACAAAAGAAGCAGCAGCAAGCAAGCTGCACTTGCAAAGATCGTACACTAAAACAATACACACAATTCAAAAACCAGTGCCAAAAAATATATGCATATGTATAAAAAAGATATTCCACAAATATCCAAAAATGTCTTGAGTTAAAAAAGAGTCGAAAAACGCGTAAAGCGTATGTTGTGTGAGTGTGTGCGAGCGCACCCCATACCAATACCAATGCGATCGAAGCACCAAAAGTAAAGTGGTTAAAAAAGGCATTACAAAAATTTAACAATATTTCAAGTGCTGAAATCTGAACAATAATTTCGTGTGCGTTTGCAAAGAAACGACGATATGTGCCTACAAGTGTGAGTGTGCACACACACAAACATACACAATTTAATTGACAAAAACGTACTTATGTGTATCTATGTGCAACTAATATACTAGCTGTGGACAAAAAATAATATAATAAGCAGCAGGCCAGAGTAGCAGCAGCAGTAAAATATATAAAAAATCAACGTACAAACTCAGATGATTTTAAGCGAAAAGAAAAATGATCAAGCAGCAGAAGCAAAAACAATAATAACAACAACAACAGCATTTGCGGAGAAGCCAATCAAAACAGCAGTTGTCTCGCTTTAACGCGCTCGACCGCGATCGACGAGAGAGTGAGTGAGAGCAGTCACGGACGTGTGCGAGCAGCCAGCAGCATTGATTTGATTGCTTGCTTTTGCTGTCTTTGATTTTGCTTATGGCCGCCGACTGACCTGAGGTGGTGCTCTCTTACGTACAAATATTCGTACATACATATATGCAAGTGAGTGAGCAGGCAGGCACGCACCCACTGAGGCAACGCTTTGGCACCTGGCGCAGGAGTCGCTGCTGCTTGCGGCACTTTCAATAAAAAAAAAAAGAGCAGTGGCAAAGGTAACAGCAACAACAACAGCCTTCCGCCGCTTCACCTCTCTCTCTCACGCAACCGAAACAGGGACAGAGCGAGCATACATGCTGCCTACCTTAACCCAATTAAAATACCATATTATTTAACAAAAGAAATTGTGTTATTTGCAATCAGCGCACACATACACACATACAACGGCAAGAGAGTAGGAGCCAGCGAGATCGAGATTGAGATTGAGAGAGGCAGTGGCAGCAGAGAGAGTGCAAATAATTTTTGAAAGTATAAAAAATTTACAAATTACGGAAGTGAAATTCTCGAAACCGTGAAGAAATACAAATACAAAGAGAGTGTTGTGTATTGCTGCCAGCAGCCTGCATTTGAAGTCAGAAAACATTTACTTGTTGTAAGCTGCGTTCAGCTCAGCTTGAAAAAAGAAAGAAAAGCAAAAGAAAGAGACACAGGTGTTGGTGGGTGCTCGTGTGCGTGTGGGAGAGCAAAAGAGAGCTGTGCCTCTGTGTGTGTGTGTCACGTCTTAGCAACAACGTACATTTCGCGTTTACGATTACAACATACTAAATTCAAGCATTATTTGCACAGAACCAACAACAACAAAAACACCATACGCAGGAGAGAGCGGAACTTCCAGGCAGCTTCCAGGACTTCCACACAACGTGTGCTTCCCCTTCCAGCTCCATCAACTCCACACTTCCTTCCTGCCATCCATCCTTCCAGCCAAGAACCGCTACCTTCCACCATTTCCAAGCTGGCCAAACCACAGCTAGAAGAAGCAGAAGAAACTCCGATTCAAGAAATCTTGGAAGAGCAGGAGCGGAGCAGCAGCAGGAGCAGGAGCAACTGGAGCAATAACAGAAGATAATCGATCGAGAAGAGGAGAGTGGACGACATCTATTGCGATCCAATTGGCGGCTAGCTGCGCGCACGTTATGACCAATTCGATTGCGTCAACGAAATGCCTGCCGCCCAATGCTTTATCGACCGGCAACTATGGAATGTCCCAGAGCCACCGCTACAATACCGATGATAGCAAGGAGTACATCATTGTCAAGCTCACCGATTCCGCCTTCCGTGCGATCGAGGACTATCAGCGCGATGACAACGCCAGGCGTTTGCAGCCCAACCAAAGGGCCAAGATCCAGTTTATTGGCAACGACGGCTTCATTCACTTCCCGTCGCGTCCAGCGGCGTCGGATGCTAATGGCATCCATGGCAATGCTAATGGCAATGACAGCGGCGGCGGCGGCGCCGGGGGACGAAAATTTGAATTCACCATCAACAAAATGGAGGGAACGCTGGAGTGCGTCCAGCAGCAGCAACAGAACCTGGGAGTCCTCGGTGCCGTCACCCTGCGAATGCGGATACATGCCAACGACGATGTCTATGACACGACACGCTCAAAAATGGCCAAAGCCGAGGAGACGGAGAAGAGCAAGTGCATACGGGAGATTAAGCCAAATCAGTCGGATATTGGGCGTAAGGTGAAGAAGCCGACGTCCTCAGTGTCATCCTCCTCCGCCTCAGCCTCAGCCTCGGCCTCGGCCTCCGCCTTCTCCGCCTCAGCCTTCTCCTCCAACTCCAATTCTGGTTCGACGACGACGACGACGACGGCATTTCACCATCACAGCAACAGCAACAACAGTGGGAACAACAGCAGCAGCAGCAATAGTTTTAATAGCAACAACAACCATAGTCGTAAGTTAGGTTCATCGCCATTTAATGGCCTAGGCGTAGGTTTGGGAGGCGGCGGCGGCTCCTCCAACTCCTCCTCCTCCGCCGCCGCAGCAGCCGCGTATGCCTCACGTTCGCCCAATCCCAGCACGCTGGGCGCCAGCGGCACAGTCAACGGTCGCTACCACAGTGGCAGCAGCAGCAGCAATAGTGGTGGTGGCGGAGCTGCCACCTCGCTGGCCTCCACGTTTGCCAACGGCATCTCGCACGGCTACAACCTTAGCGGCAGCTCGCCGAGGGATGCAATGCCAGCAACGTCGGCGGCAGCCATCAACTCCACCTCTTCCTCGGCGAACGGACGCAGCAAAATGCAGCCGGGAGGAGGGCTCACCTCGTCCTCGTCCTCCAGAAGTGCCAACAATAAGTCTTCGGGCGCCAACAAGATGTCGGATGTGTCCAGGCGCAACATACGCGAGCGCCTCATCCATTTGCTGGCCCTCAAGGCGTTCAAGAAGCCAGAACTGTTTGCCCGACTGAAGAACGAGGGCATCCGGGATCGGGAGCGCAACCAGATCACCAACATACTCATGGACATCAGCACCATGTCGCAGAACACGTACAATCTGCGTCGCCAGATGTGGAATGATGTGGACGAGAACTGGCAGTTCTTCAGCGAGCAGGAGCTGCAGCAATTGAAGCGCCGCAAGCCCCAGAATCTGACGCCGCCGATGAGCTCGGACGCGGGTAGCTCGACGTCTGGCCAGAGTCCCACATCGACGCACACGGGCAGTCCGCCGCCGCCCTCGAGCAGCGGGGCGGGCGGACCAGGAGCCGGTGGAGGCGGTGGCAGCATGAAGCGCACCAGCCTCGAGTACGACGAGACCATGTTCAGCACTGTTCAGCCCAAGAAGCAGCGCATCAGTCACTACAAGAAGGACACTCCGCCCTCGGGCACCTCGTACTCCTCCTCCTCCTCCACCTCTGCTTCCGGTTCGATGTCGATGCTGGGGGCCTCGATGAGCTCCAGCCGAAATCGCTTTACGCCGCCGCAGCGCCAGCCTGGTCCGCTGGACGATCACAGTACCAGTGATCTCAGCTACAATGTGCTGGACAACATGGAGGAGTTTATGAGCTCGACGGCGGCAGCAGCAGCCACGCAGCATCATCAGTCATCGATTGACCAGCAGCAGCAGCAGCAGCAACATCATCCGAGAAGCAGGAGTAGTAGCAGCAGGCGAGGCAGTTCCTCCATTGTTAACGGCAATGGGGTCGGTGGCAGCAGCAAGGACAAGCGGAACTCCACGGGCAGCAATTCGAGCACCTCCAGTGGCTATGAAACGCAACAGGAAAGGCAGCAGCGGACAACGGGGACGGGGACAGCGACGATGTCGGCGAGCCGCAGCAGTAGCAAGTCATCATCGTCCGCCTCAACAACGCCGCCGAAGCTGGCGGCTAGCTTTGTGCCCGCCGCATCTGGCTCCAGCTCCGGCTCCGGCTCCAGCAAGCAGCGAATGCCGCCCCAGCAGAGCGACTACAGCTCGTCGTACAACAATGGTAGCAACAACACGCAGACACACGCTGCCTCGAACAGCAAAAAGCGAACGAGTAGTTCCAGTTCCTCCAACTCTGGCTATCAGCAGGTGCCGCCACCCTCTTCCTCATCCTCCTCAGCCTCAGCCTCCAACTCGCGATCCTCCCTCCAGCAGCAGCAGCAGCACCAGCAGCAGCAGCAAGTACATCAGCAGCAGCCGAATCATTACCATCAGCAGGCCAAGCATCCATCGCCGACGCAACAGTTGGCGGCTGCCGCCCATGCCTATGCCACGGCGGACGCGGATGCATCGTCCATGCCCCGCTACGACTTTAGCCAGTTCGTGCCCATACAGTCGGTGGAGGGGCGTCGGCGGTACAAGACTGAGTTCGAGAGCGACTACGATGAGTACCGCAAGCTGTTGACCCGCGTCGAGGACGTACGCATACGGTTCCAGGACCTGTCCGAGCGCTTGGACAGCGCCCGGCGCTGTGACAACGGCTATGGCGACTACGATCACATCAAGCACCAAATAGTGTGCGAATATGAAAGGATCAAGAACGATCGCACCGTCTGCGAGGACAAGCAAAGGTTCGACTACCTGCATGCCAAGTTGGCGCACATCAAGCAGCTGGTGAATGACTATGACAAGACTTTAATGAGTGCAGCGACCACTGTGGCGCCGGTGGCGGAGCCTGTGGAGCCAGAGGTGGCCGACAGGCTGATGGCGGACCAGCAGCGAAGGCAACAACACCACGCGGCGGAGACGATAGAACACCATCCCCGGCAGCATCATACACAGGAGCAACACTATCACCAGCAGCAGCATCACCACCAGCAGCAGCATACCCAGCATCATCATCAGCAGCAGGAGCAGCAGCAACAGCACGAGAGCGACTCGGATGACAGCTCGGACAGCTCGGATTCCAACGATGATGACGACGAGGAGGACTGCGATGATTCCAACTCCAATTCCGATGACGATGAGGCCCGCCGCTACTGATCCTGCTGGAAATGCTTCGATGACCCGATGACACTCACATACATACACTCTAGAGCTGGAAAAAAACATCGACGTCTATCGATTTAATATCGATTTATCGACCACTTATATTTTTTTTCCAGCTCTTGCACACACTGATCCCGCAATGTAAAAAGGCAATGAAAAAAAACACAAAAAAAAAAAGAAACAAGGAAGAAACTATTACAACAAACACTACAAACAAACTAATATAGTAAAAATTATTAAATAAAAAACTACAAAAAAATACAACAAAACCGAAAAACACCAACAAAATCGTTCTAAAAGAAATTGTACTACAACAACAAAAAAACTTCAAAAAAATGTTGAAACCATGTTAACAAAAGCAAAAAAAACTTTAAACAAAAATTACAACTTTTGCGTAAATTTTTTAAATTAAAATTAAACTACAAACATAAGTGTATGAACTATATATACACGCATATGAGTACATAACAGGAGAGGCCCGAGAAAGGTGACCAAGGCAAGGATGGAGGAGGCGCAAAAGCAAAAACAAAATATACACAAGTTGTAGACTTAATTTTTCTGTTGAGCATATATATTGAGCAGCTTAAATTAGTAACTGAATGAAGGCAAAAACTAAAAACACAATGTTTTTCCTTGCGTTTTGTGTGTGTAATAATTATTATTATTATTATTATATTATTATTATCAACTTTTAAATATAGCGTGTACGTTTTTCGTTTTTAATCTAGACTCTTCTTATTTGTATTCTTGATTTTTGTTACATACAACGGCAAACAACACTACTCACTCACAGACACACACCATACACCATACACTACACACTCGTCGAACACTTTTGTTGCATTTTCCGGGCATAGCTTTTGTTTTTTATGTGTAAAAAGATAGAATAGATCCAGGGATCGAGCAGGCCCAAGGATCGGGATTGGAGCTGCCTGTAAAGCTAACTGATATTGAGCCAACGTTTGCCTAGGCCTACAATGACCACAATTAAATTCCGTAATCGACGAAACTGACACGACAGATAGAGATAAAGATGATATAGCAACGCAGAAACTGAAAGGGAGTCCAAGTGCACATGGCAGGTAAAGGGGGTTTTCTTGGGGTTTTAACGATTTTAGTCACTTTCCCAATGTCCCCCCGTTAAGCCTAACGTTCACTTTTAAGTTTAACGTTTCGGGAAAGTTGAACTAAAATTTAAATAAAATTAAAGTAAATAAATAAATGGGTAAAAAACACGTACTTTTGGAAGCTCCAGCGTTTATATTAAATTAAAAAATATAAAAACTGTTTATCGATTCGACAAATTTAAACTGCACTTTCTGTAAAGTAAATTCATTGAGCCAAGCAAATAAATGAATAATTTATTTCCTTTTTGTTTATTAATGAAAATTAAAAAAAAAGAAAAAAAAAAAATTTATCGATTCGACAAATTTAACCTGCACTTTCTGTAAAGTAAATTCATTCAGCCAAGCAAATAAATGAATAAAATATACATTTTCTTTTGAAAGCTCCAGCTCTTACTTAAAAAAAATAAAAACAAAAGAAACATTTTATCGATTCGACAAATTTAAACTTCAGATTAAGAAAACGGTCCTTACTGCAATATACATTTATACTTACAAGCTAAAGTAAACACATTTTCTTTATTAGAAAATTAACAAATTGATTTTAGAGCCTGATCCCACTCCCCTAAACAAACCTACTTTACCTACCCCATGTGCAATGTCCGGATCGGATGATGTGTGTAAATTATATATATTTCACTTTAGTGGTGTTGCATGCGGGCGTGCCTCTAAACAATAGACTGAACTTTTAAAAAACGGCTTGTGTAGTAAAAACAAAACAAAACAAAAAGAAGGGAACGAGAAATTCTTCTGTTTTATGTAGATAACTATATAGTTAATTTTGTTATATATACTATACATATTTTTGTGTTTTTAATTTTACACCGATCTTTGTTTGACGTTTACCGGTACCTTTCAAAATCCGTACTGACCCCGGGGCATTATTTCTGTATATTATTTGCGGCTTTCGAGACACGTTATTATTGCTCAAAAACTATATATACGAGAGGACTAATAGAAATGATATACTTAATGGTTGTATCACAGCTATGTATTGTTTGCTTTTAGCTTTAGAACAACTCTAAGCTTCCCTAAAATAAAATAGTAAGGAAAACAAAAGCAGGCAGAAGTGAGAGGCGGTTAGTCAGTCGCTTAAAAAGTATCAAATAATTTGCTGAAACAACTCTAGTGTCCAAAAAAAGAAACAAAACAAAAAGCTAAAAGAAAACTGAGAAGGATAAGGGAGACGTAAGGCGAAATTGAAGAGAAGAACCATATGAAATTTTAGCTATTTCGTTGCAATATTTTTTATATATGATATTTAAGTATAGTTGAGGGGGAGGAAAGAGGAAACAACAAAACAAACGAATGGGAAAATCAAATGAAACAATGATGAGATCAAGTTGCAAAAAATCAAGCGTTTAAAATCGATTCGTAGCAATTACAAAAAAACAACAAAAACAAAATCATATACAATTTATATACAAGAAAGAAACAAAAAGCTAAATATATACACCATATATATATATATATATATTATATACAAACATTGACATTTGATAAGCAAGAAACGAAACTTACTAGTTTTATAAATACATAAATGCCACGCCCACGCCCACGCCCACAACAACAACCACAACCACACACAGACACAGCCACAGCCACATCAACACCAACACACAACAGCAATTGAGAAGGAACTTATTAACGATTAACGATTAACGATTAACGACGATTGTGTGTAAGCCGATATATAGAAGAAGATGAGGAAGAGTAAGAACCAGATCAAGAGACATGAGAAAAATATTATTATTATTATTATTATTATTATTGTAAATCTAAGAGCAAAACCGCTGACAAGACCAGCAGAATGAAAAATCTTACAAAAAAACGAGATATTGTTATATACTAGTAATTATTAAGACCACAAACAAACAACAAACAAAAGAAGAAAGAAAGAAAACTTGACAAAAAAAGCAACAAAAAAAGAATTAAAAAAAAAAAATAGAATCAAATAAAATATTGAATCGAAAAAAAAACAAGAAGCCGCATTTATTTATTTCAAAACGAAACCGAAACTGAACCTGAATCGCAATCGCTCTGAACATGACCCCCGGTAAAGCAACGATCGTGTCTGCCGACACTGATCCCCTTTTGCAGAACACAAAACTCTAACTGGGAAATATCTCTTAATTTTTTACCTTGTCTAGAAGAAGAAGAGGCGCAGGAGGACAATGCTCAGGTGGCGGAACTCTCCAACGATTCCGATGCGCCCCTTAAGCCAAACGTAAGTTAAATCCTTCCCAAGTTAATATATATTAAATATTAATAATTTATTTTGGCTTAGAATGACGAGGACGACGATTACGATCCCGAGGACAGTCGCAAGAAGAAGAAGGGCAAAAAGCGCAAGACCAGAAAGGGCGAGGAGAAGGGTCGCAAGAAGAAGAAGCGCAAGAAGAACGAGAGCGAGGAGGACAGCGACTTTGTCCAGCAGCAGCACGATGAGGAAGTGGAGTACCCGAGCACCTCGAAGCGCGGCCGCAAGCGCAAGGAGGAGAAGCAGGCTGCCAAGGAGAAGGAATCATCGGCATCATCTGGTAAGAAGCATTCCTGACCACGCTAATAATTAGTTCTCATATCATTAATTCCTTTCTCATAATTCTCTTTAATTCCTGTAATCTTCCTCACCTCGCTCCATTGATTTTTTTTGTGCGCCACTGTGCATGCATCCCAAAGACCTAGTTTTCGATTTCTTAAAACTTTTCTCACACTTTTTTGTCCCCATTTTCAGGCATGCCTTCCGTGGAGGACGTGTGCTCGGCCTTCAGCGTGTGTGACGTCGACATCGAGTACAGCGAGGAGGAGCTTCAGAGCCTGACCACCTACAAGGCTTTCATGCAGCACGTGCGTCCCATCCTGCAGAAGGAGAACCCCAAGATCGCTGCGCCCAAGCTGATGATGCTGGTGGCGGCCAAGTGGCGTGAGTTCTGCGAGAGCAATCCTCACATCCAGCAGGAGGGGGGCAGCACTGCGACCGCTGGCTCCGGCACCTCGGCTGCTGGCCAGGCGCGCAGTGTGGCCGGCGATGAGGCGGGCGATGAGCCGCGATCCTCACGCTCCTCGCGCAACGAGAAGCCCGACGACATCTACGAGGAGGCAGTCGAGGAGGAGGAAGAGGAGGAGGAGGAGGAGCTGAAGAAGCCGCGACGCAAGCGCAGCGGACGTGGCAAGAAGGGTCGTCGACCCTCCGGCAAGGTGCCAACGCTAAAGATCAAGCTGGGCAAGCGGAAGCGCGACAGCTCCGACGACGAGCAGGACGCCAGCGGTGCCTCGGAACGTGACTCGGACTTGGAGTTTGAGCGCATGCTCCAAAAGTCCGACGACAGTGCCGACGAGAAGGAGGCGGCGGCCCCGGCAGACAACTCGACAACGCCAGCTGCTGCTGGCCAGGATGCTGATGGATCCGGCGCTCCGGTGGTCCGCAAGAAGGCCAAGACCAAGATCGGCAACAAGTTCAAGAAGAAGAACAAGCTGAAGAAGACGAAGAACTTCCCGGAGGGCGAGGACGGCGAGCACGAGCACCAGGACTACTGCGAGGTGTGCCAGCAGGGCGGCGAGATCATCCTCTGTGACACGTGCCCGCGGGCCTACCACTTGGTGTGCCTGGAACCGGAGCTGGACGAGCCGCCGGAGGGCAAGTGGTCGTGTCCGCACTGCGAGGCGGATGGCGGGGCCGCCGAGGAGGAGGACGACGACGAGCACCAGGAGTTCTGCCGCGTGTGCAAGGACGGCGGCGAGCTGCTCTGCTGCGACTCCTGCCCCTCGGCCTACCACACCTTCTGCTTGAATCCGCCGCTGGACACCATACCCGACGGCGACTGGCGCTGTCCGCGCTGCAGCTGCCCGCCGCTCACCGGCAAGGCCGAGAAGATCATCACCTGGCGCTGGGCAGTGCGTGGCGGCGGCGATGATGGTCCCTCCACCTCCAAGGGATCGAAGAGCAGCGGGAGCAACGCTCGCGTTCGCGAGTACTTCATCAAGTGGCACAACATGTCCTACTGGCACTGCGAATGGGTACCGGAGGTCCAGCTGGACGTCCATCATCCGCTGATGATCCGCTCGTTCCAGCGCAAGTACGACATGGAGGAGCCGCCCAAGTTCGAGGAGTCGCTGGACGAGGCGGACACCCGCTTCAAGCGCATCCAGCGGCACAAGGACAAGGTGGGCATGAAGGCCGACGAGGACGATGCCGAGCAGCTCGAGGAGCGCTTCTACAAGAACGGCGTGAAGCCCGAGTGGCTCATCGTCCAGCGGGTGATCAACCACCGGACGGCCCGCGACGGCAGCACCATGTATCTGGTGAAGTGGCGCGAGCTGCCGTACGACAAGTCCACGTGGGAGGAGGAGGGCGACGACATCCAGGGCCTGCGTCAGGCCATCGACTACTATCAGGATCTGCGGGCCGTCTGCACCTCGGAGAACACGCGCTCCAGCAGCAAGAAGAGCAAGAAGGGTCGCAAGTCCAAGCTCAAGGTGGAGGACGACGGCGACGATCACCGGCCGGTAAAGCACTATACGCCGCCGCCGGAGAAGCCCACCACGGATCTGAAGAAGAAGTACGAGGGCCAGCCGGCCTTCCTGGAGGGCACTGGCATGCAGCTGCATCCCTACCAGATCGAGGGCATCAACTGGCTGCGCTACAGCTGGGGCCAGAGCATCGACACCATCCTGGCCGACGAGATGGGTCTGGGCAAGACCATTCAGACGGTGACCTTCCTGTACTCGCTGTACAAGGAGGGCCACTGCCGTGGACCCTTCCTCGTGGCCGTGCCGCTGTCCACGCTGGTCAACTGGGAGCGTGAGTTCGAACTTTGGGCCCCGGACTTCTACTGCATCACCTATATCGGGGACAAGGACTCGCGAGCGGTGATACGGGAGAACGAGCTGAGCTTCGAGGAGGGCGCCATCCGGGGCAGCAAGGTCTCGCGCCTGCGGACCACGCAGTACAAGTTCAACGTGCTGCTGACCAGCTACGAGCTCATCTCGATGGACGCCGCTTGCCTGGGCAGCATTGACTGGGCCGTGCTGGTGGTGGACGAGGCCCATCGGCTGAAGAGCAACCAAAGCAAGTTCTTCCGCATCCTTAACAGCTACTCCATCGCCTACAAGCTGCTGCTCACGGGCACGCCGCTGCAGAACAACCTCGAGGAGCTGTTCCATCTGCTCAACTTCCTGAGCCGCGACAAGTTCAACGACCTGCAGGCCTTCCAGGGCGAGTTCGCGGACGTGTCCAAGGAGGAGCAGGTGAAGCGCCTGCACGAGATGCTCGGCCCGCACATGCTGCGTCGCCTCAAGACCGATGTGCTAAAGAACATGCCCTCCAAGTCGGAGTTCATTGTGCGCGTCGAGCTGTCGGCCATGCAGAAGAAGTTCTACAAGTTCATCCTGACCAAGAACTACGAGGCCCTGAACTCGAAGAGCGGCGGCGGCTCCTGTTCGCTGATCAACATCATGATGGACCTCAAGAAGTGCTGCAACCATCCGTATCTCTTTCCCTCGGCCGCCGAGGAGGCACCCACCTCGGCCGGCGGCCTCTACGAGGTCAACTCGCTGACCAAGGCCGCCGGCAAGCTGGTGCTGCTCTCCAAGATGCTGAAGCTGCTCAAGTCCCAGAACCATCGCGTGCTCATCTTCTCGCAGATGACCAAGATGCTGGACATTCTGGAGGACTTCCTCGAGGGCGAGCAGTACAAGTACGAGCGCATCGACGGCGGCATCACGGGCACCGTGCGCCAGGAGGCGATCGATCGCTTCAACGCCCCCGGCGCCCAGCAGTTCGTCTTTCTGCTGAGCACCCGGGCCGGTGGCCTGGGCATCAATCTGGCCACCGCCGACACGGTCATCATCTACGACTCGGACTGGAATCCGCACAACGACATCCAGGCCTTCTCCCGCGCCCATCGCATCGGGCAGGCCAACAAGGTGATGATCTATCGGTTCGTCACCCGCAACTCGGTGGAGGAGCGCGTGACGCAGGTGGCGAAGCGCAAGATGATGCTCACGCATCTGGTGGTGCGGCCGGGCATGGGCGGCAAGGGTGCCAACTTTACCAAGCAGGAGCTCGACGACATCCTGCGCTTCGGCACCGAGGATCTGTTCAAGGAGGACGATAAGGAGGAGGCCATCCACTACGACGACAAGGCGGTGGCCGAGCTCCTGGATCGCACGAATCGCGGCATCGAGGAGAAGGAGTCGTGGGCCAACGAGTATCTCTCCTCGTTCAAGGTGGCCTCGTATGCCACCAAGGAGGAGGAGGAGGAGGAGGAGACCGAGATCATTAAGCAGGACGCCGAGAACTCGGATCCCGCCTACTGGGTGAAGCTGCTGCGCCACCACTACGAGCAGCACCAGGAGGATGTGGGTCGCAGCCTGGGCAAGGGCAAGCGCGTGCGCAAGCAGGTCAACTACACGGACGGCGGCGTTGTGGCGGCGGACACCACAAGGGATGACTCCAACTGGCAGGACAATGGCAGCGAGTACAATTCGGAGTACTCGGCGGGCTCCGACGAAGATGGCGGCGACGATGACTTTGATGACGCGAATGGCGGCGGCGCCGGCGAACGAAAGGCCAAGCGGAGGCTGGAGCGTCGCGACGATCGTCCACTGCCTCCGCTTTTGGCCCGCGTCGGCGGCAATATCGAGGTGCTGGGCTTTAATGCCCGCCAGCGGAAGAGCTTCCTCAACGCCATCATGCGCTACGGCATGCCGCCGCAGGATGCCTTCAACTCGCAGTGGCTGGTGCGGGACTTGCGCGGCAAGTCGGAGCGCAACTTCAAGGCCTACGTTTCGCTGTTCATGCGGCATCTGTGCGAGCCGGGGGCGGACAATGCCGAGACCTTTGCCGACGGCGTGCCGCGCGAGGGACTCTCCCGCCAGCATGTGCTCACCCGGATCGGTGTGATGTCGCTGATTCGCAAGAAGGTGCAGGAGTTCGAGCACATCAACGGCTACTACAGCATGCCGGAGTTGATCCTGAAGCCCTGCGAGCCCGTGCGATCCGCCCTCAAGCAGCAAGATGCGGCGGCGGCGGCTCTAGAGGCTCCGCCAGCCGTCAAGGTCGATGTGGACAAGAGCGCCACCACCAGCAACAGCGCCACGCCCGCCACCAGTGCGGCACCCAGTCCCGCGCCAGCATCGGAGAAGGGCGACGAGAAGGAGAAGGACAAGGACAAGGACTCTGAGAAGGAAAAGGATAAGGACAAGGATAAGGATAAGGCCGAGGTGAAGCAGGAACAAGAGGCTGAGAGCGGCGGCGAAAAAAAACCGGCAACAGATGTCAAGCTGGAGCAATCGGCAGAGGAAGCTTCCTCCGAGCCAGCTGGCGAGGCAGCCGACGTCAAGTCGGAGCTGGCCAAGACAGAGCCCAAGGAAGAGGCCAAGGATCCTGAGCTCAAGGAAGAGCTCAAGACCGAAGAGGAGGAGATCAAGGAGAAGGACAAGGAGAAAGACAAGGAGAAGGAGAAGCTCGAGGACAAGAAGCCCATCGCAGCGACAACGACAACGACAGTGATCGACGATGACGACGACGATGTGATGATCGTGAAGGAGGACGGCGAGCTAGAGAAGCCCAGCGCCAGTTCGCCCAAGGATCACAAGGCGGCCGTAGCAGCTGCTGTAGCGGCAACTGGAGCCGGTGCCGCCGCTGGCAAGGCCGGTGTGGAGGATAGCCTAGAGGTTCTCAAGCGCAAATTCATGTTCAACATCGCCGACGGCGGCTTCACCGAGCTGCACACCCTGTGGCTCAACGAGGAGAAGGCGGCGGTACCGGGCAGGGAGTACGAGATCTGGCATCGTCGCCACGACTACTGGCTGCTGGCCGGCATCGTTACCCATGGCTATGGACGCTGGCAGGATATTCAGAACGATATTCGCTTTGCGATCATCAACGAACCCTTCAAGATGGACGTGGGCAAGGGCAACTTTCTGGAGATCAAGAACAAGTTCCTAGCCCGCCGCTTCAAGCTGCTGGAGCAGGCTCTGGTCATTGAGGAGCAGCTGAGGCGTGCGGCCTACCTGAATCTCGCCCAGGACCCCAGCCATCCGGCAATGTCGCTCAACGCCCGCTTCGCCGAGGTCGAGTGCCTGGCCGAGTCCCATCAGCATCTCAGCAAGGAGTCGCTGGCGGGCAACAAGCCCGCGAATGCGGTGCTCCACAAGGTGCTCAACCAGCTGGAGGAGCTGCTCTCCGACATGAAGAGCGATGTGTCCCGCCTGCCGGCCACCCTGGCACGCATCCCGCCCGTTGCCCAGCGCCTGCAGATGTCCGAGCGATCGATCCTGTCCCGCTTGGCAGCCACCGCCGGCAATGCCTCCAATGCAGGTGGGTTTCTAGTTAGTAATAATAATTATAATCATATAATAATGATTAAAATTCTTTTGCAGCTCAATTAATGGCGCAATTCCCGGCTGGATTCCAGGGCACAACATTGCCAGCATTCACTGGCGGACCGGCTGGCAATTTTGCCAATTTCCGGCCACAGTTTTCGGTGCCCGGCCAGCTATCGAATAATTCCGGCGCCTAGGCAGGCAGCACTCTCTCCTCAATAATAATATCTACATTAAGCGCATTCGTATTCGTATTCCATGCAAATATATACTTTACTCTCAAGCTAAGAATTTAAATTTCAACACGAGAACAACACCCACGTACACGTACATATAAATATATATATTTATCATAATCATTTGCAATGAAATCTTGATACCCATATTATGTATGTCGCGTTCACACAAATAATTACGACTTCTACATGTTCTGACATTTGGCGGAATGGCGGTAGGAGTTGGAGGTTGGACGATGCTCCTGCGACGGATCTCGCGGCCAATTCACACATACGACAAGTTTAAATAATAATTCTTATTTACTTACATTACTTACTATGTGATTACTGCATAATCTAAATACAATATATAGATGTATTGAATTCCATTGCAAAGAACATCTTGCGACAAGTATTTATTTATTATTATCTCCTTAAACTCGGTTCAGACAAGGATTCAAGACCACTTCAAGATGATAGCCAACAAGGAATGGTCAGGGAAGAGTGAGCACAAGAGATCGAAGCAATGTTATCCAATAGTCAGCGGGATATCAGCAGGATTACAGCAGAGTCCACCGGCCATTGGGCGATCGGAACGCACGCAATGAAGATGGGACTGCCATACAATGCAAGCTGCAAAGACACAACGGAACAGGAGACATCAGAGCATATACTCTGCAAGTGTCCAGCACTAAACAGGATTAGAGCACGTCGCTTCGGTGCCTACCAGCTAGAATCGCTGAAGATTTCAGCAATTCTAGGGTTCCTCAATGATTCAGGGTGGTACTGATGATGACGCAGCTGGCATTAACAAACAGAGCGATATCCGCATTAGTAAGGGCCTCACCACTTATACCTACCTACCAGGGCATGGGGTTGATGAACCTCAAGAAGACGCTGCCCTTAATAATAACAAATACCCAATTCTTCAAGGTCATAAAGTAAAGCTTCTAGAAATTTGGTTTTAAGCGATAAAAGTTGCGTTTTATTCATAGCTTTTCGTTTCGAATATATCATCATGTTCCTTGTATGTATATTAATATAAATTAGTTAAGTTCTGTATATATATATATCTGTGGGTGTATATATATATATAATTTGTAAATATCAAATACATAATCAGTAGACATATCTGCAATACTTATTTCGCTTCACACCAAAGCCAATCAATAATCATGTAAATACGTAATGAGTCTGCGAATTTGTTGTTTGGATGAAATTCGTGTAACGTCTTGATATATATATTGCTGATCCGTGTGAATAATATCAAAAACTGTCTACGACAACATTTCGCTGCCTGCTATTTACACACATACACAAGAAAAACAATTATTAATTACAAATTAAATGGAATAGCCCCGACACTGACGACGAGCGCCTAATACAATTACACGCGTTTTAAATTACAATAATTATATACAACAAAAACAAAGAGCAAAACAAGACAGAAAGAATTGGAGCCAATTGAACGTATAAGGTATTTACAAGCTAGACTTGAATAATATGGTACAACATGCATTGACAATAATGCTCTGGCAAAGAAGGTAGAATTAGGGCTTAAGACTACAATAATTAAGGGCCTAAATAATTAATAGCAGCAGAATTTCATCAAAAATTAGCTTATAATAGTAAATAACAAAACATACACATTAAGCGAAACAAAAGCACAAACTTTAGAACATAACTTTAGGAAGAATTGGGGAATATATAATAGAGTCCTTCATAGCCGCGACGATGGTGATCATCATCAGTTAGGAAATTGAGCACAGCTTCTTCAGCTCGCCCTCGGTCTCGTCCGCCTCGAGTTGCAGGCCAGAGGCGGCATTGGGCAGCGCCCGGCCCTCGATGTTGGGCAAATACGGTTCGTAGTCCAGTCCCTTGCGTTCGTAAAACAGGAGATAGGCCGCACTGGGATCGATGACCGGCGGCTTCTGGGATATTTCGCGGCAGGAGCTGTCGTTGTAGCAGTACCAGGAACCAGTTGCATTCGATGCATAGGAAATGTAGTGGCCACCGTTCAGCATGCCCGAGTGAGACTGCAAGCAGAGATGTAAGGAGGACCTGGAGTTTAAGGAGGAGTTGGGACACTCACCACCACGGCATAGAGCCTGTACTTGGGATCGAACTCGTCCACCTCCGGCTTGAGTCGGTGCTGGTGATAGTCCTCAAACTCGCCATCCACAATGGGCGTTTTCGTGAGACTCGTCGAGATGAGGCGTTGTCGCCGTCGGGCAGCATTGATCGTCTTGCTCTGACGCAGAATATTCCCAGAATTCCCAGTGGATGCTGGCTTCGCCTGCGTTTCTTCCACTTCCTCCTTGGTGGCTGCATCGATTTCGTCCAGTTCGCTGACAACCTCATTACTCGCCAGCGTCGGAGCTCCGTCGTCCGTCTTCAGTTCCAGCAGCTCCTTGTGCCGCAATATCGTCTCCTGGGGCACTGAGGCCAGATACGGCGTTGGGTCAAAGTCGTCGAATGGGAAGTGGACCACCTTTTGCGACTTGACCCACTTGCCATTCACGCAATTGAAGCGCTTCAAGTGAACAATCTGGCCCAAGAAACTTAGCTTAGTGGGATTTCGTTGAGGATTTACCAAGCTTACCAGGATCGGTGGCAATTTCCAGATCTGCAGCTTCTTGGTGGCCGGCTTCTTGCCCTTGCAGTGGCTGCAGTGATACCACTGCTCTAACTGCTCCTCCGAGGTGAAGGCGCGCAGGCAGTGATTCAGGTCCACGGGCTCCACCTGCTCCCGCCGACTTATGGCAATGGTCTCGTGATCCACCCACAGCTAGAAGCAGAGATCAGTATCTGAAAATGCTTGAGTCTAGGCGTAACATTACCCGCTCCAAGGTGCTTTGGTAGCGTAAATGCAAGGCGGTCGGATCCCAGTCGATGGCAATAGTAAAGTCTTCGAAATATTTCGTGGTCGGCGTGTACGACAATGAGGCGGTGTACTCCGGCGTCGTACGCTTGGCCTCCAGATTTGGAAGCGATGGGAATTTAGCGTTCATTTTCGGCGTTGTTGAAGTGCCTGAGAAATAAATTAGATCAGTAATTCAGCAAGTTATAAAAAATTAAAACAAATAGACAGTTTTTGGTAGAAAGAATTGGTGTCTGTATGTAAAAGGTCTCTCTACTCACTGGCCACGGCATTGTTGATGGGCGGCAGGGCTCCCTGCAGCACGTAGTCATTGTTGCAGCGAATCTCGCAGCCGCGACAGAAGCTCGACCACGGGCAGATGGCACAGGTGAGTCCGTCCGCCTTGACCGCACGCAACGTGAAGGGAAAGTCGTAGCCCAAGCTGTCATCGCTACGCAACGAAACATATTAATAAACTATAATAATAAAATAATATTCCCTTTTGTACTCACCAATCGGCGGCATGATTAGCCTGCTCGGTGGTGGCGGGCAACGGACTGAGCAGCCGGCTCACCTGCAGCCACACGGCGCAGTACAGATCCTTGTGGGTGCCGCCCTCGTTGTTGGGTATGAGCAGCGGCACTCCGAACAGGCTGGGTCGCGTCTTGTGGTAGGAGAGGAAGTAGCTGTCGTGCCGGGTGATCTTGCGATGCACGGCCACCAGATACTTGCCCGGCTTGTGGGGCTGCGAGGAGCGTCGCGAGTAGACACCGCTGCTGGTCTCCGGCTGTGAGGTAGTTATCTGATCCGGCTGATCCGCCTCCTCCTCGTTGCCCTCCTCCGCCTGCTCGTCCACATCCCCGTCGAGGCTGGCGCCGAGCGTGTGCCCCGCCGTGCTCATGCCACTGGAATCGTTGGGTGACGTCCGATAGGATCCATCATCGCTGGCACTCCCATTGCGGCTGCTGATCACCGGCGCCAAATCTGCTGCCATCGGTATGGGTTCCGTCAGCGAGCTCTCCATGGAGTTCTCGCCCGAGTGATTCGTGTAGGAAATGGAGCTGGTGTTGCTCTCCGTGTGCAGCAGCTTGGCGGCGGACACTCGCTTCTGCTGGGCGGCCGCGCTGCCGTGCATGAAATTGTTCTCCGGACTGGAGCTTAGGATGAGCGACTCCTGCACCGAGAGTTCGCATTAGTCTTGATTTAGGTTAAGTTCGGAGTTAGTTTGGCAGGGTGGGTCGTGTGTGAGTGTGTGTATGAGTGTATTAAAGCTTTGGGGGAGCAACTAAATTAACCAGGGGTCTTCAATCAACTTGCAAATGTACAATCTACCAAGCAGGGATGCCTAAGAAATCGCTGTGGTTTTTCAACTCCCTTCGAATTGCGTTCAAAAGTGTGCCACAAGGGGGGTTATACCAAAGACCATACATTTGAGTTGCAATATGCAGCTATTTTTCTGCTGGCGCTCTCTTTCTGGATTTTGAACAAAATTCCAAGAAAGCTTGCAGCCAGCTCGAAAAATTCGAGTGCAAAAAAAGCGTATCATTTTAATATTATTATTAATTAGTAATTACAAGCGAGTTCTGTGGCACCCCTGTACTTCTATAATTCTATGGGATAAACGCTCAACTTCCAAGTTCTACATTTAATTTGTACAAATAGCTTATTGCAGGTGTTTATATTATAGCTTTGGTTTATTTTTAGGTTAATCCGTGAAGTCTCGGTGGTTGGCAAGTAAAGTAAAACTTTGAAAATCGCGTAATAAAAAATATATCAAACTTTTAAATTCCGTGATTTTTTTTTTTTATTAGTAAGGTTTTTGTTCAGTAAAACTCTTCTGTGGGCCTTTTTTCTTCGATGAATCTTCAAAACTATTGCGATAGAGATGGAAATAAATCGAAATTGGCAAGTTATCGATTTCAAATCCATTAGAATCGTTGATTTTCATGCTCAATATATCGATTTCAGCATGAGATTAAATTTAAATTATTTTGAATTTTTATATTTCACATTATATTGTATTATTCAGTATTTAGGTAAATTAAATCTCTGATTTCATTTTGGAATTAAGAAAAAATCATCGCAAACTGTTTTTTTTTTATATATTTTAAAATTTTTGAATTAAATGATTCAATTTACATTTATCAAAGAACTCATTTTAATTTTTATGTCTTTTAATACAAAACCCGATAAAGCATTAAAATAAAACCCCTTCAACGGATTGTGTACATGAGATTTCCAAACTAAATCGATTTCTACAAATATCTTAGAAAACCAAACATTTTCAACAACAAGAACCAACACAGTCCATAAATTCTAGCTACTAAGAGAAAATGTCATGTCAAATACTTGAATAATCGCCCTTATTGGGGGGTGGAAACTGCAAGAGGCTATGAGAACTATGACTAGAAGCTACACAAGGTGTAAATTATAATTCACAAACTTCCAACTCGATAACCAAAAGAGAGCAACAAAGGATAGCGAAAAGGTGATAGAAATGTGGTTTGTTTTAAATTGGTTTGGTTTTAAGCAAAAAATTTACAATAGATACAGAGAGAGAAAATGCCAGCAACAAATTAGATATGATTAGTAGAAGGGGAGATATTATAGATTACAAATAATTTAATTCAACTTGGTATAGTAGAGTGTGCGAATACAAAAGGGAGAATATACAGAGTATGCTAGTAGATTTGTTTTTTGTTTTTTGGTTTTTTTTTTTGTAGTTAAGAGGGAAGCCCACAAACCACGCAGCAGACGAGACGGCAACTGTTCATTTAACATATTTGTATTTAATATAATTAGATTAAACGCTTGCTTTGCTCCCTGTCTTAAGTTGAGTGTTCTCGTTGAGCTATTTTGGCAACGCTCTTTCAGTAACACCTTAAGAAGAGCAATTCGGTTGAGCGCTCGCACACTGAGAGTCAGGAGGTGAGCGAAAAGTAATCAATGAGGCTCTATCCTAGGCAAGGTAAGTTCTGAAGTTCGGAATTTAAGAAACGATTGGCCGCCCCAAAGAAACTGGGACGTAAATCTATATGATATTAAATACGTGTATGTTAATATAGTTTAGAAGCCATACCTTGAAGCAGAATAGGCTGTGGGGCATGCACTCTCTCTTTCCAAAGCACCGGCTTACCTTTCCGGCCTCATCTGGCAGCAGTTCGTGCACTTGGTTCTCGCCACATCCGTTTCCGCTAAAATTCTGGGCATTGCTGTGTTCCGCCTCAGCCGCCTCCAGTCCAATGGCATGGCCATTGCAGAGGACGCGGGACGAGGCGCGGTGGCTGTTGGAGGTCTGTACAGTGCTCAGCGAGGACAGCGAGCTGTCCTGGGCTGTCATGAGAGCTGAAAGGGAGTGAGCAACATAAAATACATTGAAAATGAATCCTTCAGACTGCTCCTTACCCGAACTCCGCTGTATATCCTTTAATCCCTGCTCGATGTGCATGCTCAGCACAGAGTTGGAGCGCGTCCGCACGCTCTGCTCGGGCAGCTGGTACACGTACAGCTCCTTGGCGCTTTGCATCCTTAACTTCTCCTCGTCGGCCAGCACCTGGCGTATCTGTGAGTTCCATAGCTCGCACACCAGCATCAGGTTGGGCTGCAGCGAGCAGAGCTTGGCCAGCTTGTGCTTAAGGTGCGAGTACTTGCACTCCGAGTTGAGACGGAAGCCGTACTTGATGGGCACGCTGCCATCCAGTAGGATAACTGCCAGTAAGCAAAGAAGCATAAATAAGCATAAATCCTCAATCCCAAGTCAGCCCTGACTCACCCAAGACCTCCAGATACACGTAGTTCTCCACTGGCAGCGGCAGGCTCAGCAGGCTGAAGGGATCGAAGCGCACGGACTCGTGGCCACAGCCCAGGCAGCTGACCTTGGACTTGAGCTGGCCGTAGAACAGGTCGATGATGATGGACTGATTGCGGGCATGGTGCTGCGACCAGGCCTCGGCGGCCACCAACTTATCCGGCCGCCCGTTCGAGTCCTTCAGCTCGCTGTACGGCTTCTCCATCACGCGGTTGAGGTCCTCGTGCAGGGCGTCCAGCAGCCACTCGAGCAGCTCCTGCGAGTCGTGCTGCCCGCCGCCGGCGAACTGCGGCGCATGCTTGTTCACGCAGAAGCGCAGCTTGAGCGGCGCCACCGAGCGCGTCGTTGCCGTCCACACCTCCTTCAGCAGCTCGGCATAGCGCATGGCCAGCTGACCCCTGGTGCCCAGCTTGTTGGCCGCATTCAGCTCGAAACGGTGCATCTCCCGCTGGAAGTACTGCGCCAGCGGCTGGGTGTTGAACAGCACCTGGAGGGCGGCGTTCATGAAGCACGTGTTGCCCAGGTTGTGCAGACCCGTGGCTCCCGGCGCATGCACCGACATAATGGAGCTGCGGGTCATGCGACGCCGATCGCCTGGCGTCCCACCCGCTCCCTGGCCGCACTGCGCGCTGGCCAGCGAGCCCAGTTCCTCGGGCCACGTGAGGTCCTTGTTGCGGATCTCCAGCAGCAGCTGGTCATTGTCGCGGATGAGGAGCTCCTTCAGGCACATGGCATCCTCCTCCAGCAGCAGTATGGCACCGTTGTCCAGCTGGGGCACGTGCCACAGCCGGATGTCCTCCGCCTTCAGGCGCAGCTGCTCGCACAGAAACTCGCCCACCTGGCGGACTGTGGCCAGCCGGCTGAAGGCCGCCGTATAGGCCAGATATCGCTTCGGCGGCTGCAGCACGCTGCTGGCCGCAATGGCTGCATAGCCGCCGCCGGAAGCCAGGACACCGTAGCCGCCGCTCACCGTGGAGCCCCAGCTGCCCAGCTGCGTGCCTGATCCTCCGCCGGCGCCGATCTGTGAGGGTTGCGCCTGATGCAGCAGGATGCGCAGATTTAGCGGGTACAGCTCCAGTTCCACCTCCGAGTTGGGCGGCTGGATGACCTGACGCGGCAGGGGCAGGTTGTCGCCATACCACCGATTCAGGGCCTTCCACAGCGACTTGGGCACTAGCTCGAAGTCGTGGCCCTGCACCAGCGGCGTGTCCCGCTTGAGGTGACCGCCCTCACCGGTGAGGGTGCGCACATTCCTGTACGGATTGGCCGTGATCAGGTTGCTATTGTCGATGGGTCCCGGACGCACGGGTCCGCAGTGGCGTCCCGCCGAGATCCCACTGCTGGCCGATCCGGAGCCAGAGCCGGTGGCCGAGCCCGTGCCGGAGCCCAGCGAGTAGCTGTCGTGCTGCTCCAGGCTGTGCGTGTTAAAGCTCTCGTCGCAGACGAGCGCCTCATCGACGGCGGTCCGCTGACTGGCCGGAGTGCGCTTGCAGTAGTCGCATGTGTGGGCCGTATGCTGGGTGTACTGCATCCAACCGAGCCACCAGTCGCGCGTGATCAAGTACCAGAACTGGCCTACGCGGTACGGCCTGCGTTCCTCGCGTCGCAGCCAGCCCCGGACAATGTCGTTCTCCATATGCTTGCACTGCGGCCACAGGCCGAAGACGATGTGGCACAGCTCGAAGATGAGGTCCAGCAGGGGCTGCATCAGCCGGAGATCACACTGAACGTTCCACAGCATAAAGTCCTCGGCGGTCAGGGAGACGTTGTCGCGGGTCAGCTTGCTGGGCGCCCCATCCGGACTGCGGCGCTGGCCAAACTCCAGCAGATCGCTGATCACATGCTGCTTGGTCAACTCCTTGTACTGCTGGGCATCGCGGTTCTCCTTGGCCACCAGCAGCAGTACGTTGATCATCTGCAGCGTCTCCTCGTGGCTGAGCACCCCATCGCGATCCACGTCAAAGATCTTGAAGCAAACTGGAGGGAGAACAGGTTAGGAACGGGCGCAGATTGGAGGTTCTTGGTACTTACAGCGAGTCCTCTCCACACCTGGTCCACGGCAGGCAGCACTTACGCCACAGCACAGCTCCTTGAAGTCAATGTGACCATCACGGTTCTCGTCGAAGGCATTGAAGAGTCCCGCCAGCGCGTTCTTTGGTATCGGTGGACTAATCAGCGGGCCCAGGAACTGCAGGTCAATTTGTCCATTTTGCGAAGTGTTCTTCAGGCGCCAGAACTCCTTCTCTAGATCGCCAATGTCCTAAACAGAAGAGATGTTAATATTCAAGCACATTCAAGCGTTAAACTCCCACCTTCTCCTCGAGATGCGTGACTCCGGCGAGACTCTGGTAGAAGGTTGGCGTCTCCAGCTCCGAGGTGAGGCTGACACAGTTGTCGGCCAGCAGCCAATTGGAGAGGACTGTGGCATTGCGGTGCTTGATAATCCAGTCCTGGAACTGCTCGAAATTGACTCGTTCGCTCTGGGCAAACAGGGAGACGCTCTCGAAGGGAGCCAGGTTCACATTCCGCACATACTCCGATCGAATAATATAGGTTCCGGCATCATTGCAGTAGAGGTTCCACAAGAATCTGTTTAATTTGTTTGTAATAAATCCAAATTAGACACTCTGCAGCCGCACTCACTTGGTCTTCTCCTCCTGGGTGCCGCGCGTGATCAGCACCAGGCCGCAGAGCAGGTCCTTGAAGGAAATACCCCGCTGGGTGCCACCGCAGGCGGCGTACAGCATGTCCGTGATCTTCGGCGGCACCCCCTCGCAAAGCACGTCCTGCTGGAAGGCGTTGCGGCTGAGGAAGAGCCGCCCCACGCCCGCCGACTTCTTGAAGGCATCTCTAAGGCGCCGCAGCTCCGCATCGCTTACTGGAGGGGGGACAAAAAGGGTAACCGATGAGTAATGCATGGGGCAGGGCAAATCCCACTCACGACGACCATGGGATTCCCCTCAATTAATGCGATTTACGAGCTCGCTTTCACACCAACCCCAGTGACGTGACGTCTTTGTGAGACGAAAAATTCAAATACTAAGAATTTGTATATATAAACCTATATATTTTATATATAATGGCTGTTGTAATCACCTTTGACAGCCATATACTTAATGTTTCGCTCATCATTTACCTATTGATTCCATTTTGGGGATTAAGTGTCGCCTTGTTACCTAATTACCCCTTATCTGACATTGATTGTTTGTGTTTCGATTTCGGTGATTGTGAATCACTTCTCGGAGGAATCACAAGTGCACCAGCATATGTTTATACACACGCGGCCAGCGATAATTAAAAATCGTAACGAATTTCGGTTATAAAACCACTTTTGAAAATGTGGAGCAGAGGAGTAGAGGACCGACGTTTTTATGATCTCGACAGAGTGTGGTTTTTATTCGATTCCTACTTTGGTCTGGAGATTTACTAAGCCAAATCCTTATTAAAAGGAATAATTGGGAAAATGTTGTCTAATATGTTTTATTTAATATAAGGCTTTTCTGGTAATTATACTCTTGCAGAGGGTATTATGATTTTGACCAGAAGTTTCCAACGCAGTGAAGGATGCATTGTCTAACCCATATAATATATCTATTCTTGATCACCACAGAACATAGAAAACATAGAACAGCTTTCCGAATTGAATTTAAGGCTTTTTAGCTTAGTTATGCTTTCTTCAAATACCGAAAATGCGCCAAATGCGTCTTCTTGGGAGCTTTTTATAGCCAAAATGGAAGTGATAGCCAAAAGCCGTATATATTCCCATTTGAACGCACAGAACAGCTTTCCAAATTGAAATATATGCAATTTGGCTTAGTTATGCCTTTTCTAAGCTTTGATTTGTCCAAAAAAGTTATCATATTTTTCGAATTATTTTCGTAATCAAAAAATCCGCGAATTTGGGGTCTTCATAGGAGCCTTTTATAGCCAAAAAGAAAGTGATAGCCAAAAACCGTATTTCCGAATCGCCATTAAAATCATCATTGTCAGAAATTGAAAAAATATATTTTTTAAATCTCTAAACATAATGTTCAGATTTACTGATCTAATAAAAACTAGCATAGAGAAGCATTCCAGATTTAAATATATGCTTAGTTATGCCATCTCTAAATTAGCAAAATTCAAGGATATGTAAGCTTCGGCTTTCCAAAGTTAGCCACATGCTTGTTTTCTTTTAAATTCGATCATTTTTTCTTAACTATTATGAACGCTGAGGAAACTGAACTAATTTTCTTATGAATTTGATAAGATTGTTGAAAAAGGGTTTTATTGGCAGTCTTTTCATTAAGAATCACAATTAATTTTCACAAGAAAAGTCTTAATATGAGAAGTGATGAACTTGTTATTTTCCTTACACAACTTATAATTTGATTTTTAAGTCAAAAAAGTAGTATCTTTATAAATGAAGCCTCTAAAAATACAATATTTTTATTTTAGAGGAAAATATCAATAAAAACCTAAAAGAACAGCCAATAAATGGTCAATCAATTCACTTTTGTAAGCCTTAGCGATAAGGCCAAGTGATAATCGTAAGCAAAACGTAAGATATGAAAATAAACTAAGAGATATATTTGTTATTGAACATCAACTGCAACTGCAATTGTAAAACTGCAACTTTGTTCTTCGATTTGCCACTGCTGGACGGGACGCTCTGGCATGCAAAGCGTTTATTTTCCCCTCCAGTTTCTTTCATTTCTCCGTTCTGTCGCGTCGCTTTGTTGGAACCGGTCGCTCGTTCCGTGTGTGGCTAATAAGAAACACACGCACCTGGTCGCGCGCCCCACTTCTGGGGGAGCAAAGACGCAGACGGTGCGGGCGGACAGGTGCTGGGCTGGATGGGGGGAGCGAGCGAGCGCACATATGTACCTTATCAGCAACGTTCGTTTTCTTAACTCTCACTGCCCGCCTGGCCGCAAGTCAGCGGGCGAAACAATAACAACGACAGTAGCAAGATGAATGCCAGAGCAACAACGTGAAGGTAAGTAAAATAAAGTAAGTTGAAAATACGGCCAGCCAGCGCTAGAGACGTCATAGAGATTGGGATAGTAGGGTAGAGGGTGGTTTCAAGGCGGTGGCTAGTTCCCGTTGGCTAACATAATCTTAACTCCCTGATTGTTGATTTCCAATTGATATGGTGTATGTATTCCGTTTTCGCAGCTCCTTAGATACAGTAAAAATTTGAGCTTATGCACCAAAGCACTCAAAGAAATAGTCCGAAGACAAACATCAGACAATACTTCAGTTTCCAGCCATGAAACCTCATCTGTGCTAATTTTACTGACTAATTCAAAATCAACAGTTTGCTGCTGAACTCGTACTTGGGAATTATAGGTGCAACTTTTGCAATAATTTACGCTTAATGGCGCCCTCTTATGGGCGCTTTCTTACACTTGATTAATATTTAAAAAAAGTTCGACAATTAAAGTGTTTCTTAAGCTGCCTTGTTTCTTTTGTTTCAATGTTAGATAACGTTTTTTGCGTTGACTCTAAAATTCCCAACTGGCTCTTGTTGCAGCTGGGGGGTAACGGATAATTTAATTTAGTTTTTTCCCTATAAAAACAGTCTGCATTCTTTTCATTATTTTTCACTCAATAAATAATACAAAAAAATATTTCAGTAAGCTGTTTTGGTAAGTTTTATTTACAGAAGCTTGACTGTAATTTGCTAATCGCCAAAAGAGGTTCGCTTAGCTAAACTTATCTGAAAAATGCACTTGAAAGTGATTTATTTTCGAAATATTTTGCACAATTTTCAAACACCTTTGCCCATACATACATACATACGCTTGTATATGTACACAAGTTGAAAGTAAAGTGCAACGGGGGAATGACATGCAGAACTCTGGAAATTAACGGCATCCGCATATTGCAGCTACACAGCAACCCTAAGCTTGCTCTGGCTACTTAACTGTTTCTGTGCGTCGCTGCTCTGCTTTGTTGTCTCCCAGCCACCCAGCACACCCACCCCCCGCCGTTGAGCTTTTCTATTGTGACGTCACTGACGGCTGGGCGACGCAAATACCAATGCATGCACGCGCGCAAACTGTGCATGTATTTGTACTGTTAACATGGAATAGAATATGGCAAAATAAGTGCAAGAAAACAGCAAAGGAAACCTAAGGGAGCTCCTCTGGGCAGTGGGCAGTTATGAGTCCAGCGAGCGGTCAGCAAACGTGGGAGCACAACAACAATGGAATCGATAAAGCGCAATCACACCTGTATGTATGTTGGTGTTGTTCTGTTTTCTAGAAGCGACGTTGATTAGCTGTGTGACCCATTTCCACCTTCCCAGGGATTTCGGTCCAGCCGAAGGGCAGCAAACGCAAACTCACCGCGCTTCACCGAATCCTCGTAGCTGATGCTGTTCGAGTGCTTGGACTCCTTGGTGCCCATGTTTTGTGCCCAGAATATTTGTTTGCGGGGGTGCAACGGCGACGGATTCTCGGATTCTGCTCCTCCTGCGTCTGGCGACGCCTCTGTTCACATTTGTTTACGTTCACTTAACCGACGCGGGTAGAACGATGGGCAGACGGTCTGATTAGGATCAGAGCGGGAGCAGGAGTAGGATTAACGAAGAGCTTAAGCCTGGCGATTTCCACGGCCAAATAATCCACTTTGGGTGTCAAAACAAAACAAAAAAAAAACCTGTCAAAACATCGATGTCACTATCGATAATATCATCGTTTGACTCTATCTGCGCAATCGAATGTTTTTGCACCATCGCAATGGTTAGGTCCTGCTTCTCAATTGATAAAACTTTATACTTTTGAATGTGGGGAGAAAACTGTTTTTATCAGACAGAAAAGGTATTCGAAATACTGATTATGACTGTCTCTTTGACCATCGATATGTTATCGTTTCCTTCTATTCAAAAAAGCCCCAACGAAAACAGCTGTCCCAGAAAAGCTTAAATAATTTAGAAATAGTAATTAAATAATAAAATTAATTCCTGGTTAGCAAAAAAAAAAAAAAAAAAATATTAAGGGTAGTTGGTCGATACTTATTTTCTTCAAAACTGATCCTAATTGTATTTTTTACATGTAGAAATAACGTAAAACCATGTCGAAATCCGTGTCAAATCCATGTAGCGATATGTAAACAGAGGTTTTTGCAGAAGAAGAAAACAGGGATTGTTTTGAAAAAGTATATTTTGTTCAAATATATGTGCAAATTATGGATAAAAGTAGAAAAGCAATAACAATTTGCAAAAATTAAAATCAATAGAAGATTTTCAAATATTTTGTCCTATTGCGATAGTTTAAAAACAATCGATGGGGCTTGCCAGAGCCAATCAATCGATATCATCGATAGTGCAATCGATGTTTTGACAGCTCTACAGCCCAGCTGCGAACTCATAGTTTTTTTGTTCGGGCGTAATTAGAAAGCAGTAATTAAACTTAATTTGCACGTCCTAACCACAACAACACCGCAGCACACCCGCACACCGTGACGCGAGCGCCCTTGCAGTTTCTCACCGGACGAGCCGCGCGAGCGAAAGAGCGAAAGTCGGGGCAGACAAGCGTTTTGAAACTACGTCGCCATTTTTGACACGGCTCCGAAACGTCGAAAACACAAACACAAACACACCCAGAAGAGCTGAACTGAGAGAGAGAAAATCATCGGAACTCTGTGGTTACGTCTAGGAATATTCGACGGCACGGCACGCATATGGGATATACATTTGTTATTAGCGTAATTATTAGTGCACAATAAAACGGAACAGAACGGAGGAACGGAGCGCAGCGGAAGCCACTGATTAGCCAGGCGCACGAAGGAGGCGACGTGTCCACCAACCACATCATTAGCGTTAACCCTTGTCATCGCGGGACTTGTGACGAACAACTGTGATCTCTCTCCCATTTAACCATCGACATGGCCAAGACATACGACTATCTGTTCAAGCTGCTGCTGATCGGCGACTCCGGCGTGGGCAAGACCTGCATCCTGTTCCGCTTCTCGGAGGATGCCTTCAACACGACGTTTATATCCACAATAGGTAACTGGCCAACATCTTCCCCCAACCACTCGGCGGCGACTTGCTGATTTTTTAATTAATTATGACGCCGCCGTTAGCATGAACTCACATCGCACAAACATTTTTCTCGCAACTTGGGCTCAGCTCAGCGCTCAGGCAGCCGTGTGACTCATGATGAGCCAGCCAGCGTTCTTTTCTTTCCATCGCTGCTGTCCAAGCATTTGTCATAATGATTGTGTACCGCGCGCCAAGGACTCCTCCGCGCCCAAGGGAGGGAGGGGCTTCCCTTGGTTTGCTTTGTTGTAACTGGCAAGAAAAGAGAGCAATCTTTATAATACCCGAAGCAAGGGAATCAACACACCCGCATATAGAAGCAATAACAACATAAGACCGGTCCCATTGTACTGGAGGGAGGGGGCTCTTATCACCGAAAGAGGTCCGATTGATACCCATAAAGCCACTGAATTGCGGAATAGGGGATTCATACTATATACTCGTGAAAGATTCGTGAGAAAGATAGATACTCTTTGCCTTCTGGAATTTATTAATTTTCTATACCTATTGCACCCAATTATGAGTGTAAATATTCAGATTTCGCTCGATGAAGCGACTTAAGACTGTTTAGATTGCATGTACTTATTGTGTACCTTGCACTTGCCTTAGTTTTCGTTTATTTTCGTTTTTGGCACACGATTCCCTTGCACCAATTCCGATTTTGGGCTATTTACTTGAAAGGCAGACATTGTTTTAATCAGTTGCGTGGTTTGCTTCCCCAAGCAAACAAACAGGTTCGGCGGCCGCCGCTCGCCAAATGATGTGAATTAATTATGTATCTCTGTGTTCTTCTCTTCTTTCCTTAACAGGTATCGATTTTAAAATTAGAACAATTGAATTAGATAACAAGAAAATTAAGCTGCAAATATGGTGAGTAGTTATCAAGGATATTGGTTATTTTTATTGTTTATTTGATCTCTTTTACAATTACTTCCTCACTCAGGGACACTGCCGGCCAGGAGCGTTTTCGAACAATCACAACGGCCTATTACAGAGGCGCCATGGGCATCATGCTGGTCTATGACATAACCCAAGAGAAGTCCTTTGAAAACATCAAGAACTGGATCAGGAATATCGAGGAGAACGCCTCCGCCGATGTCGAGAAAATGCTGCTGGGCAACAAGTGCGAATTGCACGATAAGCGACAGGTGAATGAATTAACTAACAGCTATTCTTAGATTTCAATAGGGTCTTTATCACAGAGAAGGCTTACCCACTCTGCGGTTAGCCAGTAATTAAATATTGAAGAGTTGATTAACATTTAAATGGCATTGAACAATGGCTATAAATAATAGAGCTATGGAAAGTCAAGTTACGAGACTCAAGTTACTATTATCCTTTATATAAGAGCAGTTTCGGGATGAAACTTAAGGGATATATAATCCAAAATTTCTCTAAATTCCAGGTTTCAAAGGAGCGCGGCGAACAGTTGGCTATTGAGTACGGCATCAAGTTCATGGAGACCTCAGCGAAAGCTAGCATCAACGTGGAAGAAGCCTTCCTCACCCTCGCCAGTGATATCAAAGCGAAAACGGAAAAGCGGATGGTGAGCAGACAAAGAGCATATTCTCCGAGTACCAGTTGCTGACCCCTAATATTTTATATGTACAGGAGGCGAACAACCCGCCCAAGGGAGGACATCAGCTGAAACCGATGGACAGTCGGACGAAGGACAGTTGGCTGTCCAGGTGCAGTATGCTTTGACGTGGCAACAATGTGCGCTCGGCACTGATGCGGCATGGTGGTAACAATTACGATAGTGTATGTGGTAGTAGTTTTCTTAACTCCTGTTAGGTTTTTGAGTGTGCAACAACCGAAAGACGTCAAAATCAACATAAACATAAACATAAACATCAGCAGCAGCCAGCTCTAACCCCCTAATCCCACAAGAAACGCCCGAAAATGGAATAGAACACGAAATGCATTATGAAACAGTTATTAAATAAAGTATATGACGACCGTGTACGAAATATATAGTATAGTATATAGTATATATACGAATATAACTCAAGTTGAAAGAGGATCCAGCAGCCAATCCAATCCAACCCGCCCGCGTCCTCCTTCTCAAAGAGGTTTTAGTATTTACTGAATTATGATGATTTTCTCTAGCAGCCATGGTTGTTTTTTCGATTTGTAAATTATTAATTGTAAAACAAACAAATATATATGTACTGTGTATGCATATGATTAGTTCTCGCCTGTCCTTGTTTTGCTCAGCCCAGCGCCCTTTGCCATTATGTTAGGGATACGGAGGATATGTCCAGACGCACAATTACCCCGCAATTGTAATCCCCGAATTCCGCCCTCTCTCACACATATGCCTATATATACGTATGGTATATATCTGTGGTAGTTTCGCACAGCACAGCAGCTGCGCGGGTGCTCACTACTTATTTCTGTTTAATCTTCACACACATTTCATTTGGCTAGTTTGTACTGTATTTATTTTCGTTTATTTTTGCCACACACACACACCCACACAGAACCGCAACTTCTGATAAATAAATAAAATAAATAAACAGTAATCAATGGAGAGTTGCAGAAGAGTTCGATCGACCTTGATAGCAGCAATAAAAACATTTATGAAAAAACATACATACATAGCGCAGTAAAAAGTAAATAATGTGAAATTAAATGATAACTAAATGCATATTTGATATTAATTAATTACTTGTAATATTAATGATTAAACGTATACAATTTTATAAAAATAAATCTTGTGCAAAACCAAAGGAAACCACAGTTTTTACTAAGCTTTGATCTACATTTAGATCATAATACAGCTGGCACAGCTACAGTTGTATTATCTGTTATGATCACCTATAAAACCTTAATGCAATTTATTTTGGGATTATTTATACACTTCTTATTTTATTCCTTGTCTTAATTTTGTTTGAATAGAGACAGAGCCTACGTCTCGAAGGACCAAATACGAACAGAACAGGTTTATATAATAGCCTTGACTGAAAAGTAAAGCCTCTGAAACAACTCAAATTCAGAATTATCCAAAAAGAGTAAAACAAAATCTTAGCTTGACTCTATCTCCTCTATTTTGTCTATTTTTTTTCCTTGTTTAATATTACGCCACAAAGAAATGGCTTTTGTTTTCGTGTTTGTTAAAAATAGTTACCTTCTCTTAATTTTGTTTAAATAGAGGCACAATCTCAACAGGGCCTATTATAATTGGTCTTAAACTCTTAACGCAAGAAAGGAAACTACAGTCTCTACGGCTCGAAGGACCAAATACAAACAGGACAGGCTTATATAATCACCTTAACTTCAAAGTAAAGCCTCTGAAAGTGAATATGTAACTCGACTTTATATATTCAGAATTATCTCAAACGAGAAAAATACTTGGCTTGGCTTTACAGCTGCTTCTATACATAGTAATGGTCCGTCATCAGTATCTGTTTATCATGGTTACTACCAGGCTTCTAGTCTTTCTTATTGGAAATTCCAGCTGCAATGCTCATTATTTATTTAAAAGAAATCGTATTCAAATGTCGTTAAAAATATCAGTTTTCTGAAATTAGTTTGGGACGGATTAGCATATCCACCGACTTAATGTTATGGATATTGGCCCACAAAATGCTGTCGTCTCTACGGATTTTCCTCTCGGGATAGTATTTGCCATTAAGATTGCTGTAAAGAGAAAGAGTTCAATGGAGATTTGGTTTTAAAGGGTCTTGAGTAAATCTACTTACGTTTCGCCACAGAAACTATACCACCAGGCACCGTGGCCATCGACGGCGCAGTTCCGATTGATGAGCTGATCTCTGTCACTGTCTAGCGTGGTGAACCCCCGTTTGAGATTCCACACTAGCGAGTTCGGGGCACTTCCAGTAAATTGGCCAATACTCAGCATGGCGAAGTCCACTTGCTCCCCACCTACCAGGAAGTTGTCGTAGCGGGCAAACTGGGTGGATCCATTGAAGAACTGAAGCTGCACGTACAACTCGTGCTGCTGAAGCTTGGTAAGCTGGTGAAGCTTGTCCAGGCCAATGAAGAACTCGCCATCCAGATTGCCGAAGCCCATGCGGTAGTCGCTCAGGTTTCTGTAGAAATCCTCCGATCCGTCAAAGCGCCTCTGAATGACTGTCCAGCCGGGACCGATCACATCGGCATCACAACGAACTGGGAATGGTTCCTGGATTCCTGGAATTTCAATTGTCCGAATGCCCGTTTTCTGGCCGACAAGCAAACATCCGAAAGGCTTGACTCCGCTCTGGTTGAACCATTTCAAACACTCTGTACTGAGAAGTGTCTGTGTCTCCAGCTTTTCCCTGAGCTCCTCCCGTGTTACGGCATCTTCCCGAGCTTGTCTCTGGAGGATTTCAACTTCCTGCTTCAGCCTCTCAACATCTGCCTCGCTCTTGGCGATTCTCTCGCTGTAGCTTCTCCATGTGTCGCTGAGGTCGAGTTGCGCCTTCAGAAGATTATCAGCTTCCAAGTTTTTCAGTTCTATGGCAACTATTATGTTATGCCATCCGACCATTTGATTTTTAATTTCATTAAGAGAGGCTCGGTCCGCTCGGGCCTCTACGATAATGTTGTTTAAAGTATCTATTGAGGACTGGAGCGATTTAATTTGTTCGAAGGTATCCGTGATCTCGATTTGGTTTTTTATGCCCTCACAACCACTGCCAGCATCATCGTTTATCTGAGCAACGATCTGTGGGTTCGGAGGCACGCTTATGAGGCATAACTCTCAGATATTCTTTAGGAGCTATTTACAAGATCGTCGTTCCTTAAACTCTCAGAGGAAGTTGCTCCAAACAAAAATATCAACCGGAATAGCACCAGATTCGAGAGCCAATGCATTTTTAAAATAAAAAACAACCTTTTGACAGCAGATCACAACTCAATCTGAATAAAAGCGTAAGGCATCGTGGATGGCCTGTGGTCAGCGATAAGCTCAGGCCATTAATAAAGTAAAAAGTACACAAAAGACTAATTTATTCATTTTTCTTTCATTTCTTTTCTTTTCAACAATTTTTTGTGGCAAATTGATAAACTAACACTAGTTAGATAATTTATTAAATCAATTATCTTATAATAATGCAACATTTAAACAATCTTGGTGAAAATGTAGTATTGGAAAAGGGAAAGTTCAGCGTATTTTTCTCGGATAAAGGATAATTTCTTTTTTAATATACGTCAAACCAAGTTCTTATAGAATTCCTGGGTTGTATAGTGTAATCCGTATGAATAGCTGTCTCTCTCTCTCCGCTCACACAAGCTCGACACATAGATGGCGCCACTTATAAGTCTTAACTCAGATAACCAACTGAGCAACTTTGGATTTGGATTTACGACTTAAGCCATAGTCAACTCCCCCGCCCAACACATATTTGAGTGTTAATAAAACTCTCCTCTTGCATAATTTGTTATATATGTATTTAAAAAAACAGTCCACAAATGGCTGGATGACATTTTGCTTAAAGTAAACAGAGAATGGGGACAACTTAGGTGTAGAAAATACAAGTAGATTGTACGATACGAACGTTTCAATAGCGGGGAGCACAACATACATTCACACACATGACATAGGGGACACAGGCTGGGATTTTGGTCAGAAAATGCAGTTGTAAGATGCTAGAAACTGAAGGAGGAGGTGAACACACCACGATTTGTGGCCATGTTCACCCCGTCCCAGCTCCTTCTGCCTTCTTTCGAGAAAAGATAATTCAAAATTAGCGGCCATTGATATCAAAAATAAGTAAAGCACACACATAAGCTAATAACTAGGAGGAATTGCACGTTGCTGGTTGCTGATTGCTGGTTGCCGCGTGTTACGCCTGCGGCAGGTTCTGGTAGTAGTTGGAAAGGATGCGCCACGCCTCTGGCTCCATGAAGCCGTCCGGAGGACTCGCTCCAGTCTTGGCCAAAGTGCGCATCTTGGTCCCCGAGATAAACTCAAAGTCGTCCTTGCGCTGAGGCTCGAAGAAGGCCATTTTGCTGGCGCTCTTGTCGTAGGCGGCCACCCGGAACGGAAGGATCTACACAAAGAATAAAAGGTGAGATACAATGCCTTTTTTAATGCTTTGCCTACTCACCTCCATACTGTCCAGGCCCTGAGCCATTTTGAGCACACGCGCCCCGTGGGTGGCGTCGTACAGGTTGCCATCCGGATAGGCCTTCTTGTCCGGATGCGGCATGCCCGCCGGATCGCGTCCGACAATGTAAAAGTTGGCGCCGGCGTTCATGCGCGCTTTGGCGTGCCACTGCACCTCCGTGGGACCGGCGTACATCATCGGCGAGGGAAAGATGGCCAGCACAGTGTCGTCGCGTCGCAGAACACCGGCGTCCAGCACGGCCTGGTGTTGCTTCATCCGCACGTCCAGCGGCACATCATCGTCCTTGGTCCAGCCACCGAGGGGATGCAATAGAAGCACCGGCTGCTTGAAGCCTCGCTCCAGCAGCTGGCGGCGGGTGTCCTGCATGAGCAGGGCGTGCCCATTGTGGATGGGGTTGCGCAGCTGGAAGGCGAAGATGGCATCGGCGTTGAGCTCCTTGAAGCGACGCCTCAGCTCGTTGGGCGTCAGCCGGTACTGATCCAGGCCGTCCTCCCAGCGAATCCGTTCGATCACAGCCAGATCGCCGCCGACCAGATATTCGCCGGACTCGTAGACCTGCTTGCTGTACGGATGCTCGGGATTGCTCGTGCCGAACTGACGGGCCAGGCGCTCCTCCTTCCGCTGATAGTAGAACTCGGGCCGACGCAGAATGGCCACCGGCTTGCCCTGATACTTGAGTGTTAGCGAGGAGGACCCATCCAGCCGCTCCTTGTCCTCCTGACTGGCGCTGAGCACAATGGGCACCGAGTGATTCTCGCGATAGGACCCGTCCATTCCGCTCTGGAGTGTGTTGAAGTGCAGCGTCTGTAGGTACTCGTCCTCGCGCATAAATCCTCGCAGGGGATAGGCCCAGCCCTCGGCCAGAACCTGCACCCACTGCAGCTCAACGGTGCTGATCTCGAGGGCCTGCAGCGACTCGGCCTCGTGACGCAGGACCTCCGTGGCAATGGACTCGCTGGGGTACAGCTCCGGGAGTAGGTCTACGTCGCGCAGGGAGCGCGGAATGATGCCTTCCTGCTCGAGCAGGGCCACCAGCTGCTGCGTGGACTCGCGCACCGTGTACCCGTGCGTGTTGACCACCAACTCCGGCATCTGGGGCCGCTCGTACTCCTGCGTGATGCCCGTAAAGCCCTTGATGACGCCCTCGCGCGCCTTCTTGTACAGCCCCTTGACGTCGCGCGTCTCGCACACGTCGAGCGGGGTGTCCACGAAGATCTCGAAGAACTTCAGGCCCGCATCCTTGTGGATCTTGCGCGCCATCTCGCGGTCGTCGGCAAACGGGGACACGAAGCTGCAGATGGCCACAACGCCGCTGTCGGCGAACAGCTTGGCCACTTCGCCCACGCGTCGGATGTTCTCCTCGCGCTCGGCGGGCGTGAAGCCCAGGTTTTTGTTCAGCCCGGTTCGGATGTTGTCGCCGTCCAAGCCGTAAGCGGGAATGCCACGGGACACTAGATATGCCTCCAGCTCGAAGGCGATCGACGTCTTGCCGGCGCCACTGAGTCCTGCCAAGAGTACATTTAAGGTAAGAGCCTTTAATAGGGATCCTTCTGCCCCGCACTCACCAGTCAGCCACACGGTGCATCCTCGGAAGCCCCGGCACAGGCCCAAATTCTTGCCGCGCGTCTCCCGGGTGACATGGTGCTTCTGTTCGGTCACATTCGTCGCCACTTGTAGGCACTGCAAGCGAGGAGGAACAAAAATCGGGTTTAGCTTTCGAAATTATCATAAATTAATATTCATGTCAAGAGATTGAGAGGCCTGCGGCGGTTCTTTTCTTTTGCCGGCTTTTGCCGGCCGAAAGCCAAAAATCTAAGCCCGAGTAGCCAGAGCCAAAGGCAAAGCCACGCAACCCATGGAAATAGCTGGCTTTGACCCCTGGGCGATGATTCTTGCTGAGCTAAGCTCTCCAGCGCTCAGTTTGTTGACCTTCCAGAGCCGGAGCCGGAGCTGAGCTCGAAGCCGAAGCTTGTATAAATTTTGCGATACGGATGGACCCATCAGCTGGGTCTCTATCTCCAAGGGAATAGTGTACGCATATACATATGTATGTCTTGTAGGGGCTTTAAGTATAATTATTAATACCTTAACTTTGGTTTTATTGTAATTTTTCTTCAAAAGAAGGAGAATTACCTTGCTTAGAGTGGTAATAATTATTAGAATATATATTTCTCTTCATAAGGAGTCTTAAGTTAAATTCCAGAAGTCATTTTTAGATTTGATATTATCAGTTAGCTAATATCAAAGCAGAAACATTTAGGTTTCTTACTACAAAAACACTTGCCTGTCTTTGAATATTTAACCTAGTAGGTAATGTATATATTTAATAACTCTATTCATTGCAATTAATTAGCATTCATTCTTTATTATATTTGCACAGTAAACTCATTATTTTTTTGCACTTTTTATACGATTTTAAAGTGGGTCACGATGCCAGATTGAGACAGATCCGCTGATCTCCTACTCTCATCATAAACAGCACTTCATCTCCCTTACACGCTTAGTGATCAAGTTGATTTAGGTTTTAATGTGTGGTATTAGGAGTGATTAAGTTAGAGAGATACTATATCTCTGTGCCTCTGTTCTTCTCTGTTTGGGTAGCTTTATCTCCAGTGCTTATCACTAGATCTGCCCAAGGTCTTACCCTTCTTTTAATGTGGGGATAAAATCCAATTGGGGGATTCGGCATTGTTTCTGTTGGAGGATTCTCAAAAGTAGTAGCTGCGCTGGAAGCTGTTCTATTTCTCTCGATCCGCTTTTACAAGATAGCAGATGCGGATTCGATTCAGACTTCACACAGATGCGAAATGGTTTCCGTCATAGACAGACGACACGCGACGAGCGTTGAAAGCGAACTGAAAGTTTTCAATAATATTTACGGTATTATATGGCGCGCTCCGCCTGAAAAGGTATTGGAGAATTGGGACCTCAAGAGCAGAGTGCGAGGCGGAGAGAGGTCGCTTTCGAGTAGAGCCCGTCCATCATCGCTTTAATCTCGCTCTGGTCTCTCGATCGACGATCAACGTTCCACGCTCCGCGTCTCGCATCATTTCCATTCTCCCGGCTTCATATGGAGAAAATGTTTGCACAGCCTTTTTGTTGTTTGTTGTACATTATACCTCTGTTTTGGTTCTTTTCTCGCCTTCTTTTCACCATTTTGATATATTACTTTTTAGGTGTTTAGACCTTAGGGTTCTGGCCATGTTATGCCACCAATCTTCACGGTTTTCAAGTATATATTTCACACAATAAAGAAGTATTTATACTGGTAATAATAGGGTACTAGGGTTATTATTGCTTGGTGTCTGTGATGATCTTGTGCAACACGAATTTAGCTGATATGGTCTTGGGCATTCCACCTTGTTTTAATTAAGTTTTCACACTCTCAACCTTGGAGTTAGCCATGACCTCATCATTCTTTTTATTTAAACATTCTCTAGGCTTTCTGTATCAGTTCGACTGTAACTTTCCTAGAATATTTAGCACAGTTTTCGTTTATATATATATTTAAAGGAATAAAAGAAAAAAAAAAACCTATTTTTTTGTACATAAAAAATGTTTTACATCGATGCTTCATCCAATTGGAACTTACCGCATCACCTGGCTTTTCCACCGCACTCGGCTGGCAGATCTTCGGGGAAGAGGAACAGCCAGTGTTATTGTTATTATTATAGTGGCCAAGCGAATTGGCACATCGGGTAAACATTTTTCACAATCGAAAGAGACTCTCTGGTCGAGTGAAAAGAAAGCGGGAGACGACTAACAATATGTACTCTTTGATAATTAAGCAAGTGAGAGTTTTCGAACCGCAGCACCACCCAGCCCCGAGTCAGACAACAGACCGCCAAAAACGCTGAACTTTCTCGCCGAAGCTCAAAACTGCAACTAAAATTTCACGGGCTGCGGCTGCAGGGAAAACTCAAGGCAGAGGCAGAGGCAGAGAGCTCCAGCAGCTACACGTTGGCACTTGGCAAAGATCTCCGCTGGAGGAGAGGGCGATGTTGGGTGGAGAACTGGCCCATATAAGAACTTGTTTATGGATGTGTTTGCCTAAGATATTTCGCTTTGTTTTTATATCCAGCAAACAGCTAAGTACACATAGTATCTCTTGGGCAAAGTGTAGGTGTGGATAATTAAAACTATTAAGATATGGTAGTACCAAAATATAGAATTAGGCCAGTTTTTGTGAGACTTTTGACTGTTTAGTCGATTTAATCAAATAAAACGCAACGTAATCAAAGTAAGTAGACGTTTACAACCAAATAAACAAAGTTTATTACTATTTTTTAGGAGAAAACAAATAATTAATAGCAATAATTAACAACTAACAAGCATTATACCAACTGACTCTAGTTGCTTAACCTCTTCTTTAGTTATATATTGCAAAAGTCATTTAGTTAAGTAATCCCCTTCAATGATGAAAGTAATTTTTATTAAAGTCGCCACGTAATACGTAAAGTAAAAATAATAATAACCGAATGCTGCAATAAAGGAAACAATTTAGGAAGCAAACCCCCAAAGACACATGAATAAACACCCTAGGTTGAACCAAAGACCATTATAATTTATATTAAAGTCTTTGGTTAAACACTCTACAAGGAATATATTTTGCCAAGAAAGTAAATTGCTAATTGTATCATTTATTTTTTTTTTCTGATGTGATTCACAGCAATTAAGCTACAGAGACAAGATCTCTGTGGTCATTCAACTTGCCAGCGAGGCCGCCGGCCTGGCCTGTTGACCAAGTTTTCAGCTGGCCAAGAGGAGGAGTTCATCTCGTCGACTTGTTTACAATTGGCTCGTGCGACTGCAGCAGTTGCCGCGGAAGACTTTCTTTCTAATTTGAACCTGTTTTAGCCAAAGTAATAGCATTTGTTGTGGTAACCAGTTGCCAGTAAGGAAATATGTTAAAAGTTGCATGTTGCGCAAGAGTCGTAAATCAGCTTTGTTTAAAAGATTGCGGAGTCTTCGTCTGGGGAGTAATATGCGTTTAGCGCAAAAATATTTTAATTATCGGGCCAAGGTCTCTGGTGGGTAAGCCTTTTATCAGGTATTTTAACTTATGTGAGGTTTGAAAAAGTAATAATATATACTATATTTGCGGAGCTAAAAGTCAACTTACAAATACTTGAATGCATTTTAAGAAGGCTTTTTGTTTGAGATCCGCATTTTTAATGACTGGTTAGTGTAAACCCTCACTTTAAGATCAGTGAAGTCCCGTTGTTTAGCTAAATGCCGTTTGTCGTTTTAATCGGTAATCGATAAAAAGTAAATAAAGCTTTGATTCATATTGAACTCATTTCCACAAATTCCCATGGTAATTGGTAATCAGCTTATATCTACTTCCTGGCCAGTAGTTTCTATAGCCAATAGTAAATTAGTGTTACCTAATTGTTTATCAATAACTCGGAATACAGAATTGAAAGGTCAGCACTTTCAATTGAATCGAAAGATAAGGCTTGTGCCGATTCAACAATCTTTTAATGAACACATTTGCATACATTGTAATTTATATTGCGAGTATCTGCATGTTGACTAGACAGTTTTGTGGATTGCTTTCGCTATATGGAAACTACACACATGAATCGAAACGGAAATGAAATCTTATCAACGTAATGCATACGTTATAAGGTTGAAGCAGAGTGACCGGTGGTGGATGCCAAAATTAAGTTAGCTAGAATGATGAATAATATCATAGCAGATAAGATTTCCACGGAAAGGGGCGTAAGTTCCATCGGTGTATTACGTGTCTGGTCTGCCGCTCCATATGGTCGACGGAGGAGTGCCCCGAATCAGCCAAAGGCTGTGCAAACAATGCGACGTTTGCTGCTCCCTCCAAGCGAGGAAGTCGGACACTTGTCTAAACATAGTCTTAGCTATGGCTTTCTTCCAATATTGGGCCACGGCCGCCGTCACGTCTGTTGTACTCACCGTCTTCTGACGCTTTTTACTGCTCTCCGGAACCTCGCTCATTTCTTGGCCTGCAATGGAACTATTTGACCCACTAAGGCACGTCCTCCTGCCGAGCGATAGCAAACAATACTGCGAAAAGTCACACTTCGATGAATGAAAGCTGCCACGAACGCGATTTGCGGACGATTGCCCGGTTTCTACATAGATGTCCGCCCAGGGGAAGTGGTACTATTGCACTAATTAACTTTAAACCTAGTTCTAATTAAGCTAATCGGCCAGATATTGCTACGAAAACTGTGTTTTATTTCTAATTCTCTGGCACACACACACTAACACTCACACGTACACACACAACGCCGACACATACTAGCGCATCCAACGGCGCACAGCTGTTTAGAGATGGTCGATAAACCGATGACTTTACGATAGAACAAGCTATAATAATATTGGGGAATGCTATTTATTCAAAATTTCGCAAAAAGATTATCAGGCAGGCTCCGGTTTTCACTTTTTTTTTCGTTTTCGTTTTAGACCAAAATCGTACGTTTTCGTTTTTAGGTGCTCCGGTTTTCACAAACTTTTTGTCATCGTTTTGTTATCGAAATATTGAATTATTTTTATTGCTCAAACAGCTGACTTGGACGTTTTGAGAAGTAAAGGGAATGTTTAAATGTCTTTACTTTTTTTAATTGTTTGTTTTAAACCCAAATAAATGCAAAAATTGTTTATTTATCGGTCCAAGAGCGTTGCCACTCTTTAAACAGGAAATTTTATACCTTTTTTAAATGGTAAAAGTACCATTTAAACAATAAAATTAAACTGTTTTATTTATTAAAACCTTTCTTATCTTCTTTGAACATAATTAATGCCCTACTTTTAATTTTACAAGCATTTCGACCAGATTGTTTCGGTTCTACCAACAGTACGGCAGCACTGGCAACCAAAACGAAAGTTGTCGTTGCCGACGGCAAATATTTTTTTTGCGAATTCGAGGTGGGGTCAGAAAATAATTCTTTAAAAAGTAATTACAAACTAGATTGATCCACTGATGGCGTGAAACAAACATCAATAGACCAGCAAGTCAACTATTTTTTTCCTTTTGCAATTAAGGACCGATTTGATGTAGAAAAAGGCATTTACTTTTCATTTCGACAAGACAAACTTGCCCGTTTTTGAAAACGAAAAAGTCTTGTGAAAGTGAAAACGGGAGCACCGATTTTCGTTTTTGAAAACGAAAACGAAAGAATCTTGTGAAAGTGAAAATATTTCGATAACAAAACGATGACAAAAAGTTTGTGAAAACCGGAGCACCTAAAAACGAAAACGTACGATTTTGGTCTAAAACGAAAACGAAAAACAAAAGTGAAAACCGGAGCCTGCCTGTTAGTTTTAAATTTAAATTTAATTTTTAAAGAAACAACACAGTAAGTTGTTTCGGAAACTATTTAAAGATTATTGTTAAAAAAAATTGACTGAATTATTTATGCTTAAAAATTAAATGCAATAAACATGTGTAACTCAAAAATGCACAAATTTTGGGTTTTCTTGAGAGGGTCATATAGCTAATTAGAGACTGATAGCTAAAAGTCACATATTTTCAGATTCTCCATTAAAATCGTAATTATTTGAATCAAAATATTCAAAAAATCAGGAAAAAATAGTTTTAACCAATTTTTCAAAATGTTGTGAGGGCTTACATCATTAAAATTGTCAAAAATTGGCAATTTTTTTTTTAACTTAAAAGTCAATTCGCAGATTATTTAAACAAATTAAAACTAACATAGAAAAGTTTTTCGAGTTGAAATTAAGGCTGTTTTGGTTTTAGTTATGATTATTTTTAACTTTGATTTGACAAAAAAAAAAAAAATTGAGAGTCCCTTGGATTAATGGATTTTAAAGAAATCAGCCTTATGCTAATGCATTCCTGCTTTAAATATTTTAAAACTTACTTTAAAACTGAATAAATACAATTCTTAATATAATTAAAATTAGTAATGCATTTGACTTTAATGATCAGTTTCTGGAGAGGATCAGTGCATGCCAGCTGTAAATATCCAGTTTCTGGAGAGGATCAGGCTCTCTGTTTCTGGAGAGGATCAGTCCCCGCCAGCTGTAAATAGCCACTTTCTGGAGAGGATCAGGCTTTCCCGGCTGTAATTGGCCAGTTTCTGGACAGGATCAGTCCCCGCCGGCTGTAAATAGCCACTTTCTGGAGAGGATCAGGCTGTGCCGGCAGTAATTGGCCAGTTTTTGGACAGGATCAGTCTCTGCCGGCTATAAATAGCCAGTTTCTGGACAGGATCAGTCAAAGCAGATCAAATAAGCAGTTTCTGAAGAGGATCAGGCTCTGCCGGCTGTAAATTGTTCAGTTTCTGTAGAGGATCGGGATCTGCCCGCTGTAAATGGCCAGTTTCTGGAGCGGATCAGGATCTACGTCCGCTCTAGATAGAGGACGGCTTTTCCTGTGCTTAAACTTATTATAACAGTTGCAAGCCAGAGAGACCCCAAAAAAAGAGAGGGAGCCGGAGAGATCTCATAACTATTATAATAAAGTTTGGCTGAGAATTGAGTGTCCACCACCTGCCATTTCTGTCCGCCTAGTATTTCATTCTCATCAATGGAGAAATTTGGTGGAAATTGGATGGAAATTTAATGAAAAAACCCACTCTAAGGAGATTCAGGTACCAGGTGAACATAAATATCAGCAAGCATCTCTCCTCCCATCACTAAACTCCCAAACTTAAGATATTTTGAGTTTAACTTAAAGTATTCTGCGCCTCTCTCAACGGAATGGTTTGTTTGAGTTTAACTCAAAATTTGTAAGTCTCAGAATATTCGCAGAGCTGCCTACTCATTTTTATGTTCGCCTGGTAGTTTAAAACTGAGAGAAGCTGAATTTGCCTCTAAAATGTATAAATCACAGCAAAAACAACAACAACAATTACATTCAAATGCCCCTAGTTGTTGCCTGAGTTGGTTCTTGTAATTTTTGCCTGCTGGAAATGGTCAAATTAAGCTCATACAAATCTCAAACTATCAGGCGAACATAAATATCAGCAAGCAACTCTCCTCCCATCCCTATACTCCCATAATTGAGATATTTTGAGTTTAACTCAAAGTATTCTGCGCCTCTCTCAAAGTAATGTTTAGTTTAACTCAAAGTTTGTGAGTCTCAGAATATTTGCAGAGCTGCCTACTGACATTTCTGTTCGCCTGGTAGTTTAAATTTGGGAGAAGCTGAATTTGCTTATAAAATGTAAAATCAGGCAAAAATTACAACAATAATACCATATTAATGCCCGTTGTTGTTGCCCGAGTTAGTTGTTGTAATTTTTGCCAGTTTCTGGAGAGGTTCAATTCCTGTCAGCTGTAAAAGGCCAGTTTCTGGAGAGGATCAGGCTAAAAATCCTTGGTACCGGGGTGTCAGGTACCAGGCGAACAGACATATTAGAGAGAAGACGAGTTCTTCAGCGCTTAATGTTAATATAAAAGCTTTAGGAGAGAGAGCCCAAAGAGAAAAAGGCAGAGAGATCCCATGACTATTATAATAGAGTTGGGCTGAGAGTTCAGCGTCTACCAGCTGCCATTTCTGTGAGCCTGGAATTTCATTCTCATCGATGGGAAAAATTAATTGGAAGGAAAACCCAAGGGTGAGGGGTATCTAAGCGCAAATTGGATGTCGATTTCCACAATTCTTAGTTTCCACAATAATTAAATAAAATTGAACATATTTGAACGTTTATTGCAAATACAATCTGTGATAAATAAAGGATTAAAACTACGTAAGCTTACGATTAAGGAGTGTGTACTACGATCTAATAGGGCGGCGGTTGGTACTGCTGCTGCTGGCCCATCATATTCTGCCTCTGCAGCTGGGCGACCAGGTTCGGTGTCTGCTGTTGGTTCATGCTCTGCTGCTGCGGCACCATGCCACCCCCGCCGCCGCCCCCAGCGCCGACGCCGGTCTGCTGCGGCCCGGATCCCATTCCCTGCATCTGCATCATCTGCTGGTGCCTCAGTTGCTGTTGCTGCTGCTGCTGCTGGAACTGTTGCTGCGTGTTAAGCACGCCCGGCTTGCCGCCACCCGCCGGCTGCTGTCTGGCGTACGGAGGCACTTGACCGCCGACCACTTGGCCTCCTGGCCCCGGACCCATCATGTTGGACATAGTTACATTGGGCGCCTGGTTCATATACTGGCCCCTGTTGCCGGCCATCATGCCGCCGGGGACTCCCCGCTGCTGTTGGGCGGCCGCTGCCACCGCCATGAAGTCGGGATTGTTGCGGTTTGCCTGCTGCATCTGCTGCGGATTGAAGTTGCCCATCATGTTGGCCTGCTGTTGCTGCTGCTGCTGCTGATTGGGCGCCATGCCCACTCCCACGCCGACGCCCGCTCCATTGCCCTGCTGCTGCATGCCCTGCTGCTGCTGCTGCTGTTGATACTGATTCTGGAAGTTCTGGAACTGCACCTGCTGCTGCGGCTGTTGCTGGGGCTGCTGCTGTTGCATCATTCCCTGCTGCGGCATGCCGCCCATGCCCATGTTGGGATTGTTCCCAACGGCAGCTCCCACCACGCCCACACCGACACCAACGCCGACTCCGACTCCATTGCCGCCCTGGCCGCCGCCGCCGGCCTGCATCATTTGGTTGCCATTCGGATTGACCATGCCCACCATGCCCTGCGACATCTGTTGCTGCATCATCGGATTCTGCGGCATGCCCTGGGCGCCCATATTCATTTGGCTCATCTGGTTCGGGGCCATGCCGGGTCGCATGTTGCCCGCGCGCAGGAACTGCTGCTGTTGCTGCTGCTGCTGCTGCTGGTTGGGATTCATCTGCTGCTGCTGCTGGGCGTTCTGCTGCTGCTGCTGCTGCATCGCATTGAAGGCGGCCACAGCCTGCGGATTCTGCTGGGGATTCATCTGCTGCTGCTGCTGTCGCATCTGGTTGGGATTCATCTGCTGCTGCGGCCCCGGCTGCTGCTGCTGCTGCGAGGGCTGCGGTTGTTGTTGCTGCATCGGATTGAAGACGCCGCCACCGCCGCCAGGTCCCTGTTGCTGCGCCTGCTGCTGCTGGAAGGGCAGACGCTGCCGCAGCATCTGGGACAGAGCCTGCTTGGAGTTGGCATTCAGTGGCGGCCTCTCGATGCGATTGGCTGGAAGGATAATGGCATGTAATGAACCAAGCCACCAGTCAGCTGTAGCCAGCTCGCTAACTCACCTTGCATGCTCTGCTGGTGCGGAGCGTATTGGTTGTGGTACGGCTGGGGCGGCTGCTGCTGCTGCTGGGGCGCATTGTGCCATTGCTGCTGCTGGCCAGGCATCCCTCCCTGTGGTCCGCCGCCTCCGCCGCCGCCACCCGGTCCCTGCTGCATGAAGTTCATCTGGGGATTTTGCTGCCCATTGCCACCGCCCACATTGAGCTGCTGCTGCAGCTGCTGGTTGCTGCCCATTTGCTGCATCTGCTGCTGCTGCTGCATCATGGCGTTCTGCTGCTGCATCATGTTGTTCGGATTGGGTGCAAATTGCTGCATGTTCATCTGTGGAATAAACCATTTTAGTCCAACATTTATATGTCTCTCCTATGGCCAAAGGGCACCTAACCAAGGGTCGAGAAAATGTCGCATTCAATTTGAAATTTTGTTAAAGGTTTTCCGAATGCTTTACAAATAATTTTTGTTTTTTTTTTACCTTGATGGTTGCTTGGTTTTTATAATTATATCCATGCAGGGATATTGTAATTTTTACCAGAAGTTAGCAACGCAGTGAAGGAAGCATCTCCGACACCATAAAGTGTATGCAATATTGATCAACATTACCAGCCGAGTCGATCTACGTCAGCTGTACGTTTTTGGACATAAAGTTCCCTTTCTTACCGGCATATTCATGGGCATCTGACCCATTGGATTGGCCTGCATCTGCTGCTGTTGCTGCACATGTTGCTGCTGCTGCTGTTGCTGCTGCTGCTGCTGCATTTGCTGTTGCTGAACATTCGACGGTTGCTGAGGCTGCGGCGCCAACTGTGGCTGCTGCTGTTGCTGCTGCACCGGCGGGGTCTTGGCATTCTTGGGCTTGCGCTTTCGTGTTCCTGTTCCCTTGCCACGACCCCGTCCAGTGCCACCGACTACAGCGCTGGGCGACTGATCCACCGACGAAGGCGTGTCGGCCTTCATTTCGTCCTTCTGCAAAGAGGGAAGTTGAAGTGGAGACTGTTACCTTTCCCCAATAACTGGACTTACGATGCAAATCTTCTCCGGCACGGGCTCAATGTCCTCGGGGGGCAGGGGCAACGGCTCGTAGTAGTAGCTGCTGGGCTTAACCAGACTGTGCGTGTGGTACTTGAGATTGCGATGCGCCTCCTCGTAGGTGAGGGGCTTCCGCTCCAGCTTCACGGCGCCGAACCAGACCCACGACAAGGGAGCCGGGTTCTTGTGGCCCTCGAGGATGTCCCAAACGCTGATGCGCTGCTTGTCCGAAATGCGCAGCTGCTTCTTGTCCATGTCGCAGATCTTGTTGCCCTTGGTGTCCATGCCGGCGTGCTCGCAGGCAATCACCTCGGTGGGCTGCTTGTAGAGCGGCAGCAGCTGACGGATGACCCGAATGGAGGCGTTGTTCTTCTCGCCAATCTCCTTCTTCAGCTTCTTCATCAGGTTCATGTAGTGCCGCTCGTCGTCGGAGACCAGCGTTGAGTGCACCAAGGTGGCCAGCATGTCCACCACGGTGGTGAAGAGCTCTCGGTTGCAGCTCAGGTCCACCACGCCCTGGCACACCAGTTGGGCCAGCAGAATGGCCCAGTCGGTGGTCGGAGTGCTGTTCTTCTGAATGGCCTCGAACATGCCGCCCACCAGCGAGAAGCGCAGCTGCAGGGCATCCAGGATCTCCTCCCGTGCCTGGGGCTCATCAATGCCCCCAATCGTGTCCAGCTTAGGAAGGTAAAGTTTAGTAACTAAAATCAACTAGAACCCGACCCGAAACTCACCTCGGCGAAGGACTGGAGGCACTGGGAAAGCTGGGCGTAGAGCGAGACCAGCAGGTTCTCCTTGTACTCATCCTGACCCTTCAGGCAGGTGAGGATGAGGCCCAGGAAGGGCTGGTAGTTGAGCGGCATCTTCTTGTTGCGCGCCGCCACGCCGCCCAGGCCGTAGCTGTTGCTGCTGTGGCAGCTGTTGCTCTTTTCGCGCTCGTCGCCGCTTCCCGAACTATTGCAGTCGGACTTGGACACCTTGGAGAAGTAGTTCATGCTCTCCAGCACCTGACCAGCCACTCGCAGAATCCTGCCCTGCACCGCCGGCGTCAGCTTGGCGATCAGCGGGGCCACCAGCCATGTGGAGGGCTTGGGCTTGTGCGTGGCCTTCAGGGCACCCGGCAGGACGACCTCCTCCATGTGAAAGACATCGATGGCCGCCCGGGCCACCGTGTCCAGCCAGGCGTTTAGTTCCGCGTTGTTGCTGAGCGACTGGCGGTACATGAGCTGCAGGTCCAGCCAGGAGATTCGCAGCGTCCACTGGCCCAGGTTATCCAGAATGCGGACAATCATAGAGCGCTGATCCAGCTCGGAGATGATGTTGAACTCCGCCTCCGGGTAGCAGATCATGTGCAGCACCCGCTGCGCCTGCTTGGCCGTGAGCATCTCGTCGATAATCATGTCGCACAGCTGCTCGGCGTTCTTGAGGCACCGCTCCAGGACATGCTCCTGGGCACAGATCTGCTTGAGCACGGCCTGGGCGAACTCCAGCAGAGATATCTGCTCCAGGCCGCCACCAGATGGCTGCTGCTGCAGCGATTCCGGCTCGCTGGCTAGACTGCTGCCCAGCTGGAGGTCGCTGGTGCCGAGGATTTGGCTGAGATCCGCCGGTCGCTGTTCGTTGCTCTTCGGCGTGCTGCCGGGATGGACGGGCGTGTTAAAGCCACCGCTGCGCTTGCCGCTGCCAAACGCCCCGCCGGCTGACGAGGAGGAGGATCCACTGCCGGCGGCCAGTGGGGTCTTGAGCGCCGCATTGTCCACCACAATGAGAATGGCCTTGAGCACGGCCAGAACGGCGGCTATGGGAATGGTCTTGTGGGCCCCCACCAGCAGATGGCGGTCGCAGCTCAGCCGGATGCTGAAGTCGTTGTTGCCCACGGCGTGCAGGGGATTGGGGGACGTGCTCACCGAATACATGCCCGGCTGGGGGATCTCCAGCGTCTTGAACAGCTTCAGCACCAAGTGGCAGGTGAGTCTCGCCCCCGCCTCGGCATCAACGCTCAGCTCGGCTCCGCCGGCGCTCACCGACCGCGCCAGCGTCGGCAGAGCGAACTTGCTGACAAAGTCTGCCAGCGAAAAGCAGTGCCTGGCTACCAGAATACACACGAAGACGGCCAGGGCGTTGTGCGTCTTGCCCTGGCCAATGTCCACCTGCCCGCCCAGGTGCGGATAGCGAGGACTCTTGCTGCCGCTGCACAGGCTCTGCAGCGCCGCGATCCACTCTTCGGACAGCACGTTGCAGCTGGCCGTGAGCTCGGCGCAGGCCAGAGCCACGTCGTTCAGCCGCTCGTTGTCCGTCTCCCGGCAAACAGCGATCAAGGCGTTGGACACGAAGCTGTACACGTTCGCCGGTGACTCGTGCAGCGTGCCCAGCCAGTGCGGATCCAGCTTGCCGCCGCGACGGGGCGCCATAAACAGCTCCTGCAGCAACTGGGGATTGTAGCCTTGCGGAGGCAGGCTGGAAACAATACAAGTTAGGTGCTGGAACCTCCTCAAGTCCTACGAACTTCGAACTCACCTTAGCTGCTCGGGCGTGTTAAAGATGTCCTTGAACCGCTTGATGCACTGCAACTGCTGGTAGTACTCCGTGGACTGCTCCTTGCCCTGCAGCAGGACGCAGGACTCGTGCAGGTCACTCAGGTAGGCGATAATGCAGCGCTCCGCGGATGAGCACTCGCTGGGATTGGTTACGTGCCGAATGGTGCGGCATACGCCCTCGAACACGGAGAGAGTTTGCTCCGGCGACAGGAGCAGACAGCTGTGGTAGCGCCGCAGAATGCTGACGATGTAGAGGGCCAGCGAGGTGGTGTAGCTCCTGACGAGATTCGACTTCTTCGACTGCAGCTGGTGCTCCACTTCGGGAAGCTCCTTCAGCAGGCTGTCGCACAGCTCCAGCAGACTGTAGATGTTAAGGGCCAGCTCCATCAGATCGAACAGGAAGGCCACGTGCTCCTGCACCGGCAAATAGTTGTTGTTGCCCAAGGCAAAGCCGTTGAGCTGCTCCAGCACATTGGCCGCACACTGGGCGGTGACCACGTGCTGGTCGAAGTAGGCCATCTGCTGGCACTTGGCGGTGGTGGCCTCGAAGTTGAACTCGTTGCGCGAGTGCTTCTTTACGTGGCCCGCGGCGGCCACATCGATGCTGAACTTCTTGGTGAACAGCTTGCCGATCTCCTTGGACATCTTCTTCACGGCGTGCTTCTTCTCGTCGCGCTCCTTGCCGACGCCGAAGAGCAGGATGTAGCGCTGGTTGCTCTCGCTGCTGTAGCTGCTCATGCTGGGATCGTCTTGCGGAATGGGAAAGTGCTTGGTGTAGACGTAGTGGCGCGAGATGCTGCCGCCAGTGCCGGTACCAGTGCTGGTGTCGCCTGGTTCGACAGGCGACGGTCCAATCTTGGGACTGTCGGGCGCCTCGTGCTGCTGGCCCTTCTCCTTGATGTTCTGCACCAGCTTGTCCAGGTCGTCGTCCACATTGGAGTCGTCGTACTCGTTGTGCTTGAAGTCAATGCCCCCGCCGACGCCGAAGCCGTCATCGTCGAATCCATGCGTCGTCGTCGTCGTTGGTGGCGGAGCCGGGGGAGGCGGCGAGGTCTTTGTGGCCGTCGTGACCGACTTGCTCACCAGGACGGACTCCAGCAGCAGATCTCCCCGCGAGATAAGCGTGTGCATGTAGGCGTTGTGCGAGAAGACATCGTGGCGGATCAGGGCGCTGAATAGCTGGACGAGATTGGTGAACTCGGTGCGTTGCTGGCTGCTGCTCGAGTGCTCGTCCAAAATGGGTGCGTCGTGGTCGAGGAAGTGCATCAGGACGTGCTGGAACACGGGCAGGCCATCGATGAGGCCGGCACCCGAGGCCAGCGAGTCCTTGTCCTCCTTGTCGCTGGACTGCTGATCCGCCGGCGTGCTGGTCACGTCGATCTGCCGCTTGTCCAGCAGAATGGCCACCACCATGGCCCGGTGCTCGCCCCAACGCTGTCCGGAGACAGCCCACTCGCACAGGATGCGCACCGTGTCCTTGTCCTGCTTGGGCTCGTAGGCCGGACGCATCTGCTGCTGCTGCTGCTGCGTGTCCTGCTGCTCCTCCTCCCGCCGGCGACTGGCAGCGGCGTTGGTGCTGGTGCTGGGAAAGATGTGTGCATAGAGGGTATCGATGCTGTTGTTGTGCTCCATGCGGTCGAAGCAGTGCGTGTCCAGGCGGTCCAACGTGGCCAACACGCTGGTGTAGTGGTTCTTGCCCGCACTCAGCCACTTGGCGGCGAACCAGCGCTGCTCCGCGTGCTGGGTGCGCAGCACAATGTCCGACTCGGCTGAGCGCAGTTGACGCCTTATCTCCTGGTTAGTCCGTGGACAGCGCGTGGGCATGGGCAGCACGGACGGCGCCAGCGGCAAGTGGTCCAGCGGACTGCCCAGCAAGGAGGAGGGTGCCCGGTGTGCGGCTATTCCGCTCCAGACCAAGGCCGTGGGGCACTCGATGGTGATTATTTGAAGGATGGTGCTTAGGTAGAGCACCACGTCCCGGTGGTGCGGACAACTCATCTGCTCCTGCAGCGCCAGCTCGTATGGATCGTGGTGGTCGTGCTGGTGCAGCTTGTGCTCGTCCAGCTCCTTGATGGCCTGCTGCTCCACGGCCGTGTTGAGCAGCTGGGCCAGCTTCTTGGACACTATGTAGGCCATCTTCCGGCAGAGACGCTCCGACTGGACAAAATCGTGCATGTACTGCAGGGCGAAGCTGAGCACCAGCTTCTTGAGCGGCTCGTCGAAGCTCGCCTGGGTGCGCATCTTGTCCAGCAGGTCGAGTATCCAATTGAGGAACTCCTGCCGGTCCAGCAGCGACTCCTCGTACATGTACTTGCTCAGCTGATGGCAGTACTTCCAGTACTTCAGGGCGTTCCGGCTGTCCTCGAACTGGCTCCCGATCCCCGATATACTGGAGCCGGGCGGCACAGCAGCGCCAACACCAGCGGCGCTCCCGACACCGACCACCGAGGTACCGGTCCCGCCACCACCACCGACTCCTGCTCCTCCACCATGGCTTCCCGCCGCCGGCAGAATTCCACTTGCAGATCCCACTCCACCACCAGCGCCGCCCTGCTGGCCATTCGCCGGACTGTGTATCGGCGGCAGCGGACTTGCCATGCTGGGCACGGGGATAACGTTTGTCGGGGCACTGCAGCCGGCAACGGAATTGCCAGAGTTATTGCCTGAAGTGCCGTTGGTGCTACCACCGCCACCGCCGGCTCCCACGGTGGTCAAACTTCCCGGGGTGCTGCCATTCGACGCGGTCTTGTCGCTGTGCGCTGGAAAGAAACGGAAATGTATGTCAGATGCATCTCCCTTCCAGGTGGGGTCGCCAAATGTCTTACCCTGCTGATAGTACTCCTGCAGCTTGGGCAGCAGCTCCTTCATGAACTTGATCATGTTGCCCGTCCACTCGGCGGCTGGGTCGTAGATGCTACGCTTCTTGTTCTTCGACTCAGTGAAGCTGAGCGTGTAGGCGGCGCTTAGCTTGATGAACCAGGTGGCGCGCTGCATGTTTACCTGGTTCTCGCACAGCGTTATGAAGATCTCCTCCTTCTTGTTGAACGAGGGCGCTCGCTTGGCCAGGCTGAGAAGGGGCTTGTTGCCGGCCAGGTCCTTGAACCAGGCGTCCACTGTGCACTTGCGTCGCGGCGACACGGGCCAGAAGTTGTCTTTGCAGTTGATCTGCTGCTTCTTGCGACCCGTATCCGGCAGGGTCATCAGCTCCTCCTTCTTGGCCAGCACGCCGCTAAAGAAGGCGCTCACTTTGCTGGCGTTCACATTCGAGTTGTGGGCCGTCCCAAATTCGTCAGACAGCGGCGGCGTCGTCGTAAAGCCGTGCTTCACATTGGTGGGCGTCAGCTCGTCCTCGCGCTGCTTTGCGTCCTGCGGATAGATATCCGGCGGCCCCAGGCGGGTGCGCTTCAGCGGCCGCTTCTCCTGAAGCATGGACAGCATCTTGGCGGCCCTCTAATATGGCGTTTTTAACTCTAATTTTCTCTTCAGAATTTTTCCTCTGTTCGAATTAGAGGTGGGCAATCTTCCCTATGTAATCGATTATTGCTCCTTATCGATTAGTTGTGTGAGCGGTGAACTATCGTTGTTAATCGATATCGTACAACGGTATAATTCCGAATATTTCGTATATGTGAAATTCATGTAAATTTAGAAAAATATAAAATATGTGTTCTCTTAACTAAAAGCCCGAATTAGTTTTTACCTTTTGTCCATTTACGTTTTTGTTTTACCAATTTACGTTCTATGAATAAAATTCCCCAAAAATTCCCCAAGCGAATATTTAAAGTACGAATAAAATATTTTTAATTAAATACTCAAGTTGAATAAATCGTTGTGCAATAACAAAAAAATACACCACTCAGAGTGACATCAAATAACGAATAAAGCTGTACATAAAGGAGTATAATATTAGTTCCGATTTTTTGGTAATGATGAAAAAGACATTCGTTGTTCCACAAACGAACGACCAAAGCTTAGACGGCTTGGCGATCGAATTCCGGTTCGTCAGCATAAAAGTGATCTCCGCTGGCCATTCCCTCGCTGCACCCGAAATTCAGACAGAGCATCTTCAGTGGATACTCGGTCGGCAGCTAAATCAAGTTGTAGAAATTGTAAATTTATATTGATTAGAGAGTAAGAACTTACCCTATCCATAATGTCGTGCCTGATATCGGTGGCGGCGGCAAAGAGCTCCATTGGTTGGCGGACTGCTCGCCTGCTCAAACTCCCCAGCGTGTCCAGAACGAAGGCGTCTGTGATGCCCAGGCAGTAACATATGTTCAAATACCGCAAATTTTCGTTGTTGGTCACCAGAAGCGACAGCTGAAATTCACCTATTTCCCTGGCCGCTTGCACGGAAAGGCACTCCAGGTGACGGAGCTCGGCCAGGTGGCGGACACAGAGATCGTCCCGTGGCTTGCACACAAGCCACCTGAGCGACTTTAAGGCACTGATGTGTTGGGCCTGCTCCTCGCTAATCCAGCGCTTGCGATGGAGTATGAGATACTCCAGCTGCGTGGAGCACTGACTTCTGGCCAAGGCTTTGAAAAAGCGCGTCTTTAGTTCCTCCGGGCAGTATATTTGCAGGTACCTGAGGTTCGAGAATTGCGGCAAAACCAAGAGATCGGCATCGCAGTCTTGGAACGACAGCTTCTCCAGATGGCGACAATTGGCGGCCAGCATCCTAAGGTTGCTAGTGACCAGAAAGCGTTTGGCATTGCCCAGCTGAAGTCTTCGCAGATTTCTCATGTTTTTTACTATAGAAGCGAACTCCGAAGCGGTGACTTCATCGTACAGACCCAACTCGACGAGCTCGCTGAAGTGACGCACTTCTTGTACTAGGAAGAGGATAATGGAAAATTAGAAAGTTGAAAACAGCGAGAGCATCACGTCTTACATTCCCTTCGATCGAAGCTCTCCAGGCTCAGGGTGGTCACCTGCGGCAGGTGTATCCTTATCGCCCTCACCAGGTCCTTGCTGGTGCTCTTGTAGTTGCGCACATGAACACTTTTCAAAGAACTCATCCGGAGCAGATACGGCTGCGACCTGGCCACCGTTGCGTTATGAATCGCGATCTTCTCCAGTCGGTAGCAGTGTCTGCTGATCAGGGGCATCAGCTGCAGGGGGTGGTCATCGTCAAAGTAGGACTCCAGGCTGCGGATGCGACCACCGCACAGCCAAAGGAATGTGTGCCAGTCCTCCAGAGTCCGCAGATTCGTGTCCCGGTCGATGACGTCCTGGAAATGGTGGCGATGCAAGTGGAGGAAGGCGTCCCGAAACAAGCGACAGCATCGAGCCAAGTGCAACTGATCCTCCAAGTTCAGTAACTTGAAAATGACGAGCAGGCAGCTGGGCTCTAAGTCCAAGATACTAGTGATTCGGGCCATTATTATCTGAACGCGGGCATCGTCGTCGCTAGCTGTGTCACCTGGCCTACAGATACAGGTGGTTAGTGGCACTTTAAGGATACTCTTTGTTTACAGAGGCACCAGTTCTAAATTGTTTTCCGTTCCGGGGGCGCAACGGCGACGGATTATGACGATTCTGCGATAATCCTGCGTCTGGCAATGTGTATGTTAACTTTAGCAAAGCGGGAGGAACAACGAGTCACGGTCTGATTGGAATCAGGAGCGGGAGCAGGTGCACCATTAACCAATTAACAGCCAAATTACCCCCACTTACGGGTGTCAAAACAAAACAACATAAAGACATCGATGACACTATCGATAACAGTTTAGTTCTGATCGGCATCGTCAATTGTTTTTAGACTATCGCAATATCAAAAAACTATCGATATATTTTATTGTTTTTATTTATTGTATATTCTTTTTATCTTTGATTATTTCTCTTAAATGCGTGTTTGTAAGAAACTTTTATTTGTGGATTATCAATTTCTTTTCGCCAATCGGTAGATGCTTCATATTCGAATTCGATAAATATCGATATACTTTTCTGACTGCACCAGTGTGTCCCCCTCAACATACATATTTACATTTGGCGACGATTATAGATAGAGGGAGGAATTTCAACAAAACTACATTTCAACACAAATTAGCGTGGAAAAGGAAAATACGGTGGAAAAAGTCAAGAAACGGTCGACAAAAGCTGTGTGTGTGCTTTGGCAAGTGCATAACTCCTCACATAACACACAAGAGACGAGGCAGCACACCACAAGAAGCGGACGGAGCAGAGTGCAAAACAGCAAACACAATACAAAACACACACGACCGAGGCGACGAGGATTACACACAGCTTAGATGATGAGCAGCAGAACGCAGGACGCGGACGGTGCCTCGATCAGATTCAGCGACCACACACTGGACAAGGCCACAAAGGCCAAGGTTACGTTGGAAAACTACTACAGCAACCTGGTGACGCAGTACGGCGAACGGAAGCAGCGCCTGGCCAAATTGGAGGCGCAGCTAAAGGATGAGAGCCTAACAGAGTCTCAGCGCCAGGAGAAGCGTCTGCAGCATGCCCAAAAGGAGACGGAGTACCTGCGTCTCAAGCGCCTCCGTCTGGGCGTCGAGGACTTTGAGGCACTGAAAGTCATCGGGCGTGGAGCGTTCGGTGAGGTGCGTCTCGTCCAAAAGAAGGACACGGGCCATGTGTACGCGATGAAGGTGCTGCGCAAAGCCGACATGCTCGAGAAGGAGCAGGTGGCGCATGTACGCGCCGAGCGTGATGTTCTCGTCGAGGCCGATCACCAGTGGGTGGTCAAGATGTACTACAGTTTCCAGGTGAGTGACACCAGCAGCAGTAACAGCAACAACAACAAGTGACCACCAAGCGGGGTAGGTGGGAGTGCGGCGGGATGGGGCAGCGCGCATAACAAAAGAATTGTGTTAAAAAACACGGCAGAAAATCAATAAACCAATACCAGTGCAAGTGCCAAAAGCGCCTTGCCAATCATATGGTCACGTCCCTCCCTCTCTCTCTCCCTCTCTCACTCTTTGTGCTCCCGTCTCTGTTGTTGTTTTTCTTGTTCCTCTTTCCTCCACTTCTTCTTCGTTGCGGTGAAAGTTCTTGCCACAGGGATACGTGCCTAAAGCGCACCTTCCTTCACTCCAGTTATGCAACATGGGCAACGAAGTTGAACGAAAAATACAAAAAAAAAAAGGGTAACTGCTGATATTTTAAAAGATTATTGTTTATCTTCAAGTATGGAAATATAATTGGTACAATTTCCTGTGATTTCTGAATGCAGGTTTAACGTTTGTACTTAAAGTTTCCTTTGTTTTCTAAAGGGGAGTCCATGCTTTAGCTTTAATCTGAATTTATCCTTGACCCCAAGGTGGCAAAAGGAGTATTGTTATTTTTAAAATAAATTCTGTTAATATTATGTGATTTTCTTTCAAGTTCTTAGAGTTTTCTTTGCTTTTATAGGGTCTTTGTGTAAGTTTTAATCTGAGATTATTTTTGGGAAGCATGTCGGGCTCCAAGCTTAAAATTCAGTGCCCAACCCTGTTGTACAATATAAAAAAATATACATTAATAAAACAGCTTTCAACCATACAAATATGGTCTGTATATTGATTTAGTAAGATCTTCATTAAACTTAAGGAATTTACAAACATTCTTTTTCATAGTGAATCATAAATTTAACCCAAATACAAAAAATGTACTCTAATTTCCCATCACAGGATCAAGTCAATTTATATTTGATAATGGAGTTCTTACCTGGCGGTGATATGATGACGCTTTTGATGAAGAAGGACACACTATCCGAGGAGTGCACACAGTTCTATATCAGCGAGACGGCCTTGGCGATCGATTCAATACACAAACTCGGTTTCATACATAGGGATATCAAGCCGGACAACTTGCTGCTGGATGCGCGAGGCCATCTCAAGGTATGCGAGCTGCCAAAGTCCTCAATTATATCTGTCTACTAATCGCTTATGACATTTTGCCTTCCAGCTCTCCGACTTTGGACTCTGCACCGGCTTGAAGAAGTCCCATAGGACAGACTTTTATCGGGATTTATCGCAGGCGAAACCATCCGATTTTATTGGCACCTGTGCCAGGTAAGCGAGCGAGGATAGGGCTCTAAGCGGGCGGTGTAACTAAGGGCTTGTGTTCCGTTATCTTGCAGTCCCATGGACTCGAAGCGACGTGCCGAGTCGTGGAAGCGAAACCGACGCGCCCTCGCCTACAGCACAGTGGGAACGCCGGACTATATTGCACCCGAAGTATTCCTGCAGACTGGCTATGGACCGGCCTGTGACTGGTGGTCCTTGGGCGTCATCATGTACGAAATGCTGATGGGCTACCCGCCATTCTGCTCGGACAATCCGCAGGACACCTACCGAAAGGTAATGAACTGGCGCGAGACTTTGATCTTTCCGCCAGAAATTCCCATCTCTGAGGAGGCCAAGGAGACGATCATCAACTTTTGCTGCGAGGCCGATCGGCGGCTGGGCTCCCAGCGCGGTCTCGATGACCTGAAGTCAGTGCCGTTCTTCCGGGGCGTCGACTGGGAGCACATACGCGAACGTCCTGCAGCTATACCCGTCGAGGTGCGCTCCATCGACGATACGTCCAATTTCGATGAGTTCCCCGATGTCTCATTGGAAATACGTAAGTATACCAGAGAGGAGGGCTAAATAGCTAGCACGATACATGATTCTTCTTCGATTTCACAGCATCGGCACCCATACCGCAGGGCGGTGAGATCGCCAAGGACTGGGTATTTATTAACTACACGTACAAGCGATTCGAGGTGCGAAACTTGGAGTGAAGCTCGATCAGAAGCTGGAGCAGCAGGAACCAGAACCACAACCGGAGCAGGAGTAGGAGCAGCTTGAAAGTTGGTTGCCGCACCATTTGCCACCCATTTGATCACCACCACAGACGTCTCTCTAACCACCACCAGATCACCAAGAGCCGCCACCAGCCTCCACGCTAAACGAAAGCCCCAATTTTCCCTTTTGAATGTCTTACCTACATGTGTATTTAAATACTAGCTAACATTTGTGATTCCAAACAAAAAGAGAAGAAGAATATGAGATGTATTGTATGTAAAAAAAGGTTTTGCTTAAAGCGTCTCGTCCGGCGCCTCGAGTTAGGTTAAAAAGCTATACTAATCTCCAATCTCCCCAATTTCCTTCCATTTTGGCTTGGTTTAACCCCAAATCTTAACCAGTTTAAACGTTGTGTTTGTAAACCCGAAATCCGATTAGGACCCCTTCCTTTTGGCAATTCTTTATACTATATAAATACTACGTATATTGTTTACTTCATTGGGCAGCAGCAAATTACCCCATAAATTTATTATTTAGCCAATTGAGAAATGTTATAAACTTTAGGCACGTTAATTATGCGTATATGTTTTGTATCGATTTATTATGAAACGAACTTCTTATAAATATATAGGAATTATACCTTAGAACACTCAGAACGGATCGAAAATCAATCACACAAATTAGTTACTAATGCCAATAGCAACAAACAAACGAAAAATCTGATATGTAGACAGCAAAATGCAAAATAAACAACACTCATGTTTAAATATCGGTTTCGTTCTATATACACCCAACTCCCCCACCCAACTTCCACGGATACGAATATATATTAAAAGGATAACATTCTACTGTAGCTCTCTTCCCGCTGGAGTTTTCAGTTCCACGTATGTAATTGTAGTTTGAGCAAAAACAAAAAAGAACACAAGTTACCGAATTACCGCTGGCAAGTACATATAAATCGAATAATATAGCAAACACTCTCTACCCCGAGACATGAAATAATAATGATAAAAATACCTATAAATAAATTAAACGCGAGTAAACAAGTTTTAAGAAATTATTTTTGGTAATAGAATACAATAAAAGTAAGGCATACTGAATAATTCGATAATAATGCTACACAGAAGGCAACATGAAATGCAATAATAAATGAAACATGTGCATAAATAACTAACAAACAAACATAAACCAGGAATTTGTTTCATTTCACCAGATCATCTCAATCAATTTACCCTTTTGGGGGATTTCAGAATGGACCATCTGGATCTGATGTTCGCAGTACTTAAGTTTTTTCAGTAACCCGAATGCATAATATCCGGTCCTCAAATGTTTCATGCTTCCAAGAAAGTTTTCTCTTTAGCCAGCGTGTCCTGGGAACCACTATAAAGGCAAAGACCAATATAATCTCATATGCTAGTGTCTTTGATAAAGCACTCTGTGACGGTATTAATATGCCCATGTAACCTCTATCTTAGAAAATGAGCTTCTCCTAACATATGCGGTATAGTTCCGGAAAAAGCTATCCCCATCAATATGTCAAGACATTTCTATAGGGGATTTTGAATTTAATTTTTTAATTTAATTTTTTTAAAAGGATTTTTTCAGATTCTATAGCCTTAACCATCAACCCACGCCCATATATTAACTGCAAGTGTATAAAGTATGGTTGAGCGCAAAATTTTAAGGTCCAGAACCCAATAAGAAAACGTTTAAAAAGAAAATCGGAAAAAGACTAAACTAAAGACATCCTCGCCGGCGAGGTTTGTATGGTTCCGCAGACTCAAGCTCTTAAGGGGTTGTATACAGTCAGGCGGTCGGAAAAATGTATATTTTTGTGATTTTTTTAAGAGCAATATTTATTCTTTGAAGCGAATGTTTTGCTATAATTTTTCTCATCTTTTAAAGATTAAAAAAAAAATTTTATTTTTACAAATATTATTTTTTTTGTGCTTTTGTGCTCCCGCGGTGAACACGAATACCAATTGATAGAATCATCCGAAATAGAAAAGTTTATGAAAAAATGTAGTCTTTGATCAAAGAATTAAGAAAATATAATATATGTGACTTTTTGACAACTTCAGTAACTTCAAAAATATTTCCCGAATCTTAATAAATTTTTTTTCACAAGAGAGGCAGTCAGGTATAATGGCATTTTAGATCAAGCAAAGATACTAATTGATATTAATTCCATAAATATGTGCTTTCAAGCTTTCGACAAAAGTTTCCTACTTAAATTTTAGATAGTAGGCATTCCCGTTTCCACATGGAGTTTCCAGCCCCAAAAACTCTGCCGGTGTTAAGCCGAATAAAATTAAAATTAAAGGCCGAAAAAAGAAACCAGAAAGGAACACGACACAAAGTTAGGCTTTGTACATTTAAATGTATGTATATATATTTTCTTTATCTTTTTATCTGCACTTATCCCGCCGATATCTCTTTCCACTTTCGTACTTTCGCTCGTGTGTTTTGATGTGTTCTTGATGCTGTGTCAGTTATTGAATTTGTTTGCAGTGTAGCTGAAGCCGATCAGCGTTGTTTGGGTTTAATTCAATTTGGATTATCCGAAACCATTAAGCACACACAAATGAAAATAAAGATTTCAAATCGGTTTGTTTTGAAATTCGAACCCAACATGCTTTTCATTTGTGGTCGCATTGGTTGCATTTCTCTCGGTGTATGTGTGTGGGGATGTGCTTGAATCGGAGTATATAGCTAGTTGTTTAAAGATATCGTTTGTTATAAATATATACTACATATATGAATGTATTAGCATATGGAGACTACAGACTATTAGAATTGTTACATCAGCTGGGGGAGGGGCGGAGGCAAAAACTTTACAAATGGGAGGAGGAGGAGGAGGAGAACGGGGGAAAACCCTACGAGACACATTTACACACACAGCTAAATAATTGGTAGTTTTGCGAAATGTTTCTGTTTCCATTGACCGTTATCGTTATCGATCTTTATCGATAACACTGCTGCGGACAGAATCGGAATTCGGATTTTGTTTCTTACGTGCAGATTCGGAATCCGAATTTCGGATGTAGTGGCACTCTTGTTGTTTTTGTTTTCTTTTTCGAAATCTTTATTATTGGATGCTTGTAACGGGCAGTAGTATCCATAAAATTATAATGGTAAAATGTTAAAAGTTTAACTATGCGCTTAGATCTAATGAAAAGTGTATACATAGACGAATATGTATGGTAATTTCAGAATTTGTGTGTTATCTTCGCTACGATTTTCACTTCCTTTCCATTCCTTCACTGTCGATGAGTGGTGTGTTTTTATGGTGTGGTGTGTATGGGGTAAGTGGGCAGGGGGGGATCTCTTGTTAGTTATGCTATGCGCGCTTTGCAACTATTATTAATTTAATTAAATTTAAATTGAATTACATTTAATCGGTTTAGGTTTTTGTTACTTTCAAATCGTAGCTTAATTAATTCTCTACGCCTTTGCACTTGCTTTGATTTTCGCTTGCTACCTTTTTCTCTTTTTTTGTTTAATTACTTTTATTTTTGTTTCGCTTGTTTTTTTTTTTTTTCTTTTCTTTTCTTGCTGGGTTGCCCTACGTTCAATAGTAAAATGTATATATATATATTTATATAGTTATATGTACGTTAAGAATTACATTAATATAGGACATAAGTCTAAGAGGATGCCGACAACTTGCTCAAGGGGATTGATCTCGAGGGGAGCAGGGGCGGGAGTGGCCGTGGGCATGGGCGTGGGTGTGGGTGTGGCCTTTCGACCATTCAGTAGTAAGGATGTTTTGGGGGAACTTTGTATAATCGATCGTATTAATTAGTAGTAAAATTTGTATGTACAATTCGTAATGTTGCTTAGGACTGATCATCGATCAACAGCATGACCTGTTGCGTTGTCGTCTGTGGATTTCTTGTGCATTCCACCTGATGAGCGTTCCAATCCTTGCGCTGGCAGAACTCTGAACAGTACGGCGTCTTTCGGCACAGTGAGCACTCGGCCAGTGCTTCTCGGTTACAGTTGGCGCACTATATTGGGGAAAAGAGAACACAAATTACCGATTAGTTACAATTAACAACTATAAACAACAAATAATGGGTAAAAACCTTTACCAAGGCCTGAATTTTTACATTTAAATTAAATTTAAGTCATAGAACTTCTTTAGCTGGAATATATTCGTATTGACGATAATCCTCTTATGGTTACAGAGAGCCCAGAGGTTAGTTCAAAAAACACACCATGCTGTGTGGTGAGTTTTGGGTGCTTACATCTCTTTTCTTGTCAACTGTACCAACTGTACTGACAAAACGGACTTGTCTAGAGCTGCAAACGATTCTACATTTTGTGAATCAATTCAATCGAAAAATTAAAAAATTAAAAAAAAAAAAAACTAAAAAACTCATTTAAAAACATCGATTAAGCCGATTTTGACATCGAATTTTTTTGCAGCTCCTTACTCGTCACTCACCAAAAACAGAACATCCCTCTCTGGAGGGAGATAGTCTAGTGAATGTTCCTATTGAAAATCATCCCACCTTAAGTATATTTGTTTCTGTTACTGATTATTGAGTCAATATTTTATTGCTGTAACAGGATTTATTCGATTGTCGGCTTTCTAAAAGGTCAATAGAAAGTCGATGAAGATGAGGATCAAAGCTGATTTGGCTTGCCAATTGGTGGTTATTTCCCTTTTGAATTAACTTTGTTCTCGTTTCTGTTCTTTTGGTTAACCGATCGATTTTTTATATGGAATTAATCACATTTTAGACAAGAGTTTCAGCCGCAATAAAGGAGATCGGTCAGAATATATTGGTTGGAATGAATTTTCTTTGAAACTCGGGTGAAAAAGATTGCAAAAACATCCTATTCTCAACTCTACAACACTTTAGCAGCATATCAACGATTAAATTTACCTTCTTGGCCGATATGATCTCATTGCCATGCAGGGAACCGGATATATTGGGATCATCAATGTCCGCATGAACCTGGACACGCATTGCACTGACCGCCGCATCGCGCTCCTTTTGCAGGACCTCAATGCGACGCTCGTAGGACTGTTTCATGTCGTTCAGCAGGCGCTTGAAGTCATTGGTCGCCTTGACCATGGTGCAGTAGACGTGCTCGATGTTTTTTATCGATTGACTGGTGTCCAGGACGGCGATGGAGGACCCATCGTTGATGTTAACCACAAACGTTTCGCGTTCGTAGGCATTGCCCATTTGGGACTGGTCTACCAGCTCGGTGGAGGTGTCCAAACTGTCGTTCAGCGCCGCCCACGGCTCATCCTTGGACGTTATATTCTCCTCCGCCAGGAACATGTTGTTCTCATCCACAACATTGGCCGTTGCTGCCGCCACGGCGGCGGTCACATCCACACAATTGTTGGCTGAGCTCCCTCCGCTCGTGTTGTTGTTATTGGTATTACTATTATTGTTGTTACTATGATGGGCATTGCGCTTGCGTTTGGGTCCTGGCTCCATGTCGAGATCTGTTTGATTTCGCTTCCGCCGCTTGTACGGCGTGAAGAGACGAACTGGGCCGGATGCTAAACGGGATCGAGTTGTTGGGGGTATTAATACAAAATGCTTGCACATGGTCTGCTATGGTAAAGGCACATGGGACTCGGCACAACTGGAGAAACTGTCAGCTTGGCAGATTGGCAGACTGACCAGAGAAAGCTGACCTTATCTTTATATTAGTTTAGTCTTGGACTAACCTCAGGTTGTGCCCGAGTCCTCTGTACGCCTTGTGACGCTTTGTGGCGGACCTGCCGCCACGCCGGTCTATGTATAGTAGGTAAATGTTGTTTGTCGTCTCACCTGACTCACCTGCTTCGTCGTCACAGCAGACCGTGCAGCTGCAATTGGTCGCGTGCGGCGTGAGCGTGCCCTCGTCGATGAGGGATTGCAGCGACTTGCCGCCGTACTTGATGGAGCGCTTCCAGTCCTTGCTGGATCCTCGGCCGCACACGTGCTCGAACTCGCTGGGCGTGTGCCACTTGTCCTTGTACTTGACGCAGCGGCCGCGTCCTCCGGATCCCAGCTTGCTGCGGTATAGCTCGGCGCAGGTGGTTTTACAGCGAATCTGGAAGACCTCCATGTGCTGGGTGGAAGGGTTCTCCGACCATCCGGTGGAGCCACCGCCTGTGCCGCCACCACCACCACCGCCGCCGCCGCCCGCTCCTCCCGCGCCGGTGTGCTCCAAGGTGGCCAGGCTGTCGTGGCTGTTATTGCTTCCGGAGCCATCGTGGTTCAGTCCAATCGTATTGGTGGCGGTCGTGTTGGTGCCCGCACTGTTGGCGCCGCCGCCGCCTCCTCCGCCTCCGCCGGGCTGCGTCTGTTGCTGCTGCTGGATAACGATCGTCTTGAGGTCGTTGCCCATGCTAACCGTGCTGCCGGAAAGGTAGCCATTGTTGTCGACGCACAGCATCGGCTTGAAGTGGGGCAGCTGGTCGGGCGTGATCACATTAAAGGTGGTGCCGGTTAGCATCGATCCGATGGGCAGGGACACTGGCACAGATACCACACCGCCGCTGCCGCCGCTCTGACCGCCGGGTCCGCTCGCTCCGCCACTGGCGCCGCCGCTGCCGCTGTTGTCGTTTGAGGAGGATGTGACCATGCGAACCTTGGAGTCCAACTGCATTACCATAGCGCACATATTCCCACGTTCGTCACATGCATGTGGATGGATATCCAGCGGCCAATTTTGTAATTGTGGTTGTGTTGTTTGCGTTACAATTCGTCGACGACGCGATGCAGAGCGATTTTTAGGCAGGAATCAAAGAGGAAAATTCGAATGTAAGTAAACAACACAGCATGGGAAAAATGAAAATCGGTATACACAACAATTTGCGCCACAAGCGCGCTGGTTTGGGTGGAGGCGGGCGGGCGGTTTTTGGGGGTTGGGATGGCCCAGTGGGTCGTCGCATGGAGCTGCCAGCCAGCAGAGCTTGTAGGGCGCAAGCACCGCGCGCATTTTGTGTAGCGCCGCCCGCTGCCACCCCCAGCCGCCCAACCACCCACTCGCTCGCACACACACACACACACACAATACCAACCGCACTTTCCACAACTGCGCAGAGCGAAGCGGAGCAGAGCCAGTTTCGATTCGGATTCGGATTTGGGTTCGAGGACTCAGAACCAGAACCAGAAACCAAACTCTGGGAACCACGCTCGCCTCGCCACCCGCCAAAAGAGGCAGGCGCCTCGTTTGTTGCTCCTTTTACCTGATGATGGTGGTGCTGCTGATGATGATGATGGTGATGGCCCGAACTCTCCAATATCACCTCTTCTTTCACAACGTCGTCGGCCAGCGCGGCCAGGTCTTTCCTATTCAGGTGCAGCTCGGTTGAGGAGTCGACCTGTTCCATATTATTTTTGCGCCAGGCGCCCACTTGGTAGTTCACTTTCACTTATTCTTGTGCCAAACTATTATTATTGTTGAGTTGTGTCCATAGAAATTGCAACTTGCAATTGGATATGTCTGAGAGGGTCGGTGTTGTTGTTGCTGCTCCGGCCGCGATCCGCGTTTTCCCGCGCTCACCACTCACATGCGAATTGCGCGCTGCATGCACAGACGTTGCATTGCATTATTTACAGTGTTTGGGTTCATTGCGATTTACATTTCTTAAGCTTTAAACTTTATTAAAATTCGTCTCTAAAAGTTGATATCCTCCTCTTCTTCCTCATGATAATTAGAGTTGTCATGCGCACTGCAGCTATCGCTTGCCATTGGTACTATCGATATACGCGTTTCGTGCTGCTCAGCTTTTGTCCAGCCACCTCTGGGAGTCCTAGTTTGAAAAATTAACTGTATTTGTGCTTTGAATTTTACTTCCACTGCGAATGTTTTTAATTTTGTTGAAATCATTATTTACTTATATTCAAAAATTTTTTTAAGTACATTTTAATTATTTTCGGTAAGCCTTTGTTCAGCCGATGTACCATCTCTAGTATCGATAAGTCAATACGGTCACACTGTTGCTGTAAAAATGGTAACGAAGCGAAGATTTTGTTATATCTGCTAAATAGCGTTATTTTTAGGCCGACGTTGACGTTTTTATAAGCAATTACACCCTTGTGGATCCCGAGATATACCAGCTATGGATCGAAGGCTTCTCCTGTACGTTTACCTCTTCGGGTCAAGCTCTTGGCTTATCTTAACAAAAATCCTTTGAATTGTGTACCTTTCAGCCAGCGAGGCGGTGACTTATCTGAAGCAGAAAGGCTTTGGGCACTCCATGGGGGCTCCCAGCGATCTGATAGCTTCCGATGTGCTGGACCACTACCGCACCTATTCCCTGATTGAGCTTTACCTTAACGCACCCACCAAGTTGATGGAGCAGTCCTGCTTCCAGCTGGAGCCACATGTCCGTGACCTTATCACCGAGAAGTACTACTCGATCGACGATGTGGTGGCCCGAGAGATTCTCGGCAAGAAGCTGAGCTCTCGCTATCGCAAAGACCTGGACGAAGTGGCTGAGAAGACGTGCGTTAAGCTGAAGTCGGTTCGGTAAGAGTTTTCCACGTATCGCATAATGTTATTGATGGTTTTACTGATTCTTTGTTATTCTCCTCAACAGCCGGCAGTTCGACAATGTAAAGCGCATATTCAAGTCCGTGGAGGAGATGCCCGGCACGCTGACCAACAACATAAAACAGCATTTCATTATTTCAAACGACCTGGCCAAGTAGGAAGCACAATATAATGCACGTTATATCCTTACCTGAAACTAAACCATTCCAGAAAGTATGCCTGCATTGTCTTCCTGGCCTGTCTGCGCTTTGAAACCACGAAAAAGAAGCTGCAATATCTAAGTTTCAGCGACCTGTTGACCTGCTCACATGCCATCATGATCTACTGGACGTACACCTATCAGGTAAGCTATACTCATTGTCAGGCCTTGTCAGGTCAACTGAAAAGATTTTGTGCAGCACACGGGTCCCGAATACTATGACACTGAAATGGACAAGGAGTTCCTTTTGGATTTGCGTGAACTGCGCTGTCTGCTCGACAAGGAGAAGGAAATTAAGCAGTAAGAATGATAATCGCCAGCATCATAGATTACACGTGTAATCGGTATTTGTTCTTAGCCTCGTCTGCCTGCGTCTCAAGCCCGTACTCCTGGAGCGCGTCTTTCACGAACTGGATGGTAACTTTCGGTACGGACGTGCCCCTCAGTTATCAACCAGTTTCTACGATCATTTGTTTTATTTTGCAGCTCGTACTGGCGCGCCTTAATAACAATTGCCTGTAACTTGCACCGGAATCGGGAACTTCGCGATCTGTTCGTCGATCTCTGTGAGAAACTGATTGACCCATGGCGTCAGAACGGTTGGAATCGCGAGCAGGTGAACAAGTTTTTGGCCTCCATAACGCAGAGCGTCATGGAACTGGAAATATCTAGGTAAGATCCTGGCAGAGCTTGTGTTTATGGTTTCTCTCCTTGTAACGAAAAATATTTATTTATTTTAGGGATCAAGAGACTCGATGCCTTTGGGATCGCTACATGCAAGTTATTACTATATGCTTGGATAAAATGTATCACATTTAGTTTATAGTTTACTTGTATATTTATTATGTATATTAGTTGTGTTTTTTTTTACGTTATTTGTGTTATCTAACAATAAGACATCCAATGTTTTGTAAATATATATAGGGCAAAAAATTAAAAAAAATATATAACCTAATTTGTTTAAACTTACAAGAAATGACTTCAACTTGTGTTTTTGGTAAAATTGAAAATATAAACAAAAACAAAATATTATTATACCGTTATAGCTGCGCGCCAATACACAATTCGCGCCGGCTGGTCACACTTTATCTCACAGGAGGGTATATTTAAAAAGTCCACTCGCGGTCGTACTGAAGCTTACAAGCTGGAGATGCAGGAAAAGCTTGCAATATATTGTTATATCCGTTTGTTATTGGGATGTTATTAGTCCGGCGCCAGCGCCGTTGTTGTAATTATTGTATTGCCGTAGTTGTCATCAGGAAGCCAGAACAGAATTTGCCATCCGGCTCTGTTATAGATTGACGATGGAAATGCAAGAGTTGTACGTCTAATTAATAAAAGTGCAGTGGAAATTACATAAAGTTGTGTGTGTTTGTGTGCTTCGAGCACACTTACAAGAACACAAATTTGCCAGCACAGGCACACACACACAGGCGCAGCGAGTCGTTTGCATGTGTTCGCCGCCAGGTGGTTGTAAACGGAAAAGCCAGCAACAGTTGAGAATTGGCGTTACATCGGCAAATCCGCACTCACCCACACAAACGAATGGGGTTGTTTTTTTTTTTACCTTTCCGATTTTCTTTCGTTTTAGCGAAAATCTGGAAGAGATCGAAGATGAGACGTTCGACGAGGAGAAATCGGCGAGGACATCAGATGAAAATCGGAAGTAAGGAGAATAAAATTATACCGTTAACATCTGAAAACTAATTAAAAAAAACTCTTCCAGGCAAAATCACAGCGAGATTGAGAAGCGGCGGAGGGACAAGATGAACACGTACATCAATGAGCTCTCCTCCATGATCCCCATGTGCTATGCGATGCAACGGAAGCTGGACAAGCTCACTGTACTCCGCATGGCTGTGCAACATCTGCGCGGGATCCGTGGCAGCGGCAGCCTGCATCCCTTTAACGGATCCGACTACCGGCCTAGCTTCCTCTCCGATCAGGAGCTTAAGATGATCATCCTGCAAGCCTCGGAGGGATTTCTGTTCGTGGTGGGTTGTGACCGGGGACGCATATTGTACGTCTCCGATTCGGTGTCCAGTGTGCTGAACTGCACACAGTCGGATCTGCTGGGTCAGAGCTGGTTCGACATCCTGCATCCGAAGGACATCGGCAAGGTGAAGGAGCAGCTTTCCTCGCTGGAACAGTGCCCTAGGGAGCGGCTCATCGATGCGAAGAGTAAGTGATCAGCAAGGGGCAGGTTCTAGTCGGATAACGAAGAAGACACCCCTTACATTTACCCATCCAGCTATGCTGCCCGTTAAGACAGACGTCCCACAGAGCCTGTGCCGCCTGTGTCCCGGTGCCAGACGCTCGTTCTTCTGCCGCATGAAGCTGCGTGCCGCTAATAACAACCAGATCAAGGAGGAGTCGGACACATCCTCCAGCTCACGTAGCTCCACGAAGCGCAAGTCCAAGCTGAGCGGGGGCCACAAGTACCAGGTGATCCAGTGCACGGGCTACCTCAAATCGTGGACGCCCATTAAGGATGAGGAGCAGGACGGCGACAGCGACGATCAGACGACGAACCTATCGTGCTTGGTAGCCATCGGTCGCATCCCGCCCAATGTCCTTAACTCTAGTGTGCCCTCCTCCCTGGACAATCATCCGAACATACGGCATGTGCTCTTCATCTCGCGACACTCTGGCGAGGGTAAATTCCTGTTTATCGACCAGCGGTAGGTTCTAAATTGGACTTGTGGATCTTTGGATTATTATATTTAAATTTTACCTTTCCCTATTGCAACAGGGCCACCCTTGTGATTGGCTTTCTGCCGCAGGAGATCCTGGGCACCAGCTTCTACGAGTACTTCCACAACGAAGACATCTCTGCCCTGATGGAGTCGCACAAGATGGTGATGCAGGTGCCGGAAAAGGTCACCACACAGGTCTATCGCTTTCGGTGCAAGGACAACAGCTACATTCAGTTGCAGAGCGAATGGCGGGCCTTCAAAAACCCATGGACGAACGAGATTGATTATATAATTGCTAAAAATTCGGTGTTTCTATAAGGCAAAGGGAGGTTCTCTTGTAGGAACGACTCCATAATGTGTTTACATTTCCAAAGAATCATCTTACGAGTCATGTTGCAGGCACCGTCGATTGTAATTCCATATCTTCTGTGTATAAACATTATATTTTATGATAAGCTCCTATTTTATACCAGAAAAATTAAATTAAATTAATGGACAACTTTTGAAACTATTCTTTGAACTTTGATTGTACATATGATCGTGGGAACAATCACTAATCAAGTTTTCTTGGCTCTTCATGGCTCTCCCTCTCTTGTAGACGAGAACGAACGAATGTATAAACAAGCAAATGAGTTATTAGAGCCAAGCACGTTTCGGACGTGATCGTTGCTCGAATTTCTTTGGGCATATAACTACCCAAACCCAGGTATGTATGTACGTATGTTGGGTTTATCAACTGAGACGGGCTTTTTCGCCTCGTTTTGTTATTGTTTGTATTTTACTTTTTGCTTGCACTATCAATAGACCCACATGAAATGATCAGACAGACCGACCAGGCGCGTGGGTTTGCCTGGGTCTGTCGCTTCGCTCTCTCGTTCATTAGTTGGCATAGAGCTGGCGTGCTGAACGGACGCTCTGGCATTGTGAGTCCCTCTATTAAATCCAAATTAATTGGACAAAAGGCTCGCGCTTCGGGTTACGGTTTCGCTTTTCGGTAGCCACTAAAAGACATTCAAAAATGAGTGCCCTCATATTTCTATGTGTCATTCTCATTGGATTCGTGATTTATTCACTTATCAGTTCCGTGCGACGTCCTAAGAATTTTCCCCCAGGTGAGTTCGGCTTCCTAAGGCTAAGCAAACGTAGGGTTAGGTGGGAATATTTCCCCTAAGATTCTAGGAATTACCAAAACGTAGGGTTAGTTGAGATTCTAGAAATAACTTTACCAATAAATTCGAAGAATTTTTAAGAAGCTTACAAATATTAATTTATTTTAAGTTTCTAGCTTAACTTTAAACATTTATTAGGACACTACAAATATGCTTAATATTTTATTTAGCCCGACATCTTGGCACAAGTACAGACAGACAGACGACCTGCCCCACGCCCAATAAGCCAGCTCATTAGCAAATTTTAATGGATATCGGACACTTATGGCAGACAACCAGCCTGAGACACACGCCTCGCTTTGCATATATAAATCTAATTGATAAAATTATCACACATCTGAGACACCTTGCCTAACTGGTCCTCAGTTTGTGTCTCACAAGGGCCGAACTGATTTATTACAATTCTGCTGCCTGTTATGCCAGGTGCTTGTTATGCCTAGGAAGCTTTCATTACCATTACAAATTTTACAAAATTAAACTACATTCTTCTTCTAGCTTCTTTGGAAAACTTATAGATTATAAGAATAAACTATAAGTCGGCAAGGATTGCGAATAATTTAAATAGTTCCCTTAATTTAGATATCGTTGATAAATCAAGTATATGCCACTTTGGTTGTTAAAACATAGATTTCACAATAAAGTTTTCACTTTCGATTTGATTGCTTAACAGGGCAATAAACTGATTTCAGTAGTGTCGATAAGATTAGTGTTACTATCTGATGTAGCAACAAATTAAGTTAACAGATTTGAGTGGTTTCAGGGTTAAGGGAATCTAAAATGTATCCTAAAGATTTGCGTTTTTTTCTGGTTTATATTCAGGATGGCTTACCAAAAACAAAGCATACAAATGCGTAGACCTTTCTTTTTATAACCGCTACATAAACATGGGAGTTAGAAGATATTATGTTTTTTATTTAGGATTGTGCGAAGATTTTCCTTACAATGCTTTTAGTACCGGGTATCTCATAGATGAGCACTTTCGACTGTAGCTTTCTTACCTCTTATATTTAGTTTTATCTCAAGACTTTAAGGTAGTCGCTGTGTCTGGAAATTCGATATATGAAGTTATATTAAGAAACTAATTAGATAGCTAAGTTAATACAATATTTATTTACCCTATTTATTATTATTGTTTAGTTACTAATTTATATACGAATGTATTTCCAGGACCTGGATTTGTGCCTTGGCTGGGGAATACCTTGCAGGTAAGAGTACAAATAATTATTAAACTCTCACTCTCTCTCTAATTAAACAACTCTCATTTAATCTCAAAATGAAGTAACTTACATTTCCTATAAATTTTATCAGAACTACTTAAATACGTACTCTCCCATTTCCTGCAGTTCCGCAAGGAGGCCCGCGCCCTTGGCGGTCAGCACATCCTCTTCGAGCGATGGGCCAAGGACTATAAAAGTGACCTAGTTGGCTTGAAATTAGGCAGGGAGTATGTAGTAGTGGCGCTGGGACACGAGATGGTGAAGGAGGTGCAGCTCCAAGAGGTGTTCGAGGGACGGCCGGACAACTTCTTCTTGCGCCTGCGCACTATGGGCACCCGCAAGGGGATCACCTGCACGGACGGACAGCTGTGGTACGAGCACCGTCACTTTGCCATGAAGCAGATGCGCCACGTGGGCTACGGTCGCAGCCAGATGGAGCAGCATATCGAGCGCGAGGCTGAGGAGCTGCTGGCCCAGCTGGAGCGGACTGAGGAGCAGCCGATCGAGCCGGTCACCTGGTTGGCCCAGAGTGTACTGAACGTCCTGTGGTGCCTAATAGCCGGCAAGAGGATCGCCAGCGAGGAGGACGGCACGCTGCGCCGGCTGCTCGACCTGATGAACCGACGCTCTAAGCTCTTCGACATCTGCGGCGGCCTGCTTGCCCAGTTCCCCTGGATGCGTCACGTGGCTCCGGACCGCACGGGCTATAACCTCATCCGCCAGTTGAACACGGAGCTATACGGTTTCTTCATGGACACCATCGAGGAGCATCGGCGGCAGCTGGCGAAGGATCCGACACCGGCTGAGAGCGACCTTATCTACGCCTACCTGCAGGAGATGCAGGAGAGGAGTGCCAGCGGCGAGAGCAGCAGCACCTTCAACGAGACGCAGCTGGTGATGACCATCCTTGACTTCTTCATTGCTGGCTCCCAGACCACCAGCAACACAATCAATCTGGCTCTCATGGTGCTCTCCATGCGGGCTGATGTCCAGGAGAAACTGTTCGCCGAGGTGACCGGCAGCGTTGCCGCCGCCACCACCACTGAAGCGTTTCCTCATCTTAGCAAGCGGGAATCTGTCGACTACATGGATGCCTTTATTATGGAGGTGCAACGCTTCTTCCACATAACTCCGATCACTGGTCCGCGGAGGGCCTTGTGGCCCACACAACTGGGTGGCTACGATATCCCAAAGAATGCCACCATTCTGATTAGTCTGCGTTCCGTGCATCTGGATGAGGATCATTGGAAGGACCCGCTGGAGTTCCGTCCAGAGCGCTTTATCGATTCTGCTGGCAAGTGCTTTAAGGATGAATACTTCATGCCCTTCGGAATGGGCAGACGTCGTTGCTTGGGCGATGCCTTAGCCCGCGCTTGCATCTTCTCATTCCTGGTGCGAATCGTGCAGCATTTCCGCGTCGTCCTTCCGGCTGGCGAGACTCCCTCGATGGTCCTGCTGCCCGGGATCACGCTGACGCCAAAGCCCTACAAGGTGCAGTTCATCAAGCGTTCGGAGCTCTGAGGTGCTCTCAATATCGGAATATAAACTATAATGGGTATACTGTATAGCGTGTGAAATACTTGAATAAAGGAGTTAATTGGAAAACGATTTGAACATGTTTTTTGCTCATCTACTGACTGCCAAGGCGCGGGCGCCCAACCGAATTGCTCTCTATAAATTGGAAAGAGCGTAACAAGAATAACTCAAACGAACCGCTCAGCTCAAGCCACAGAATTGTACATCAGATCAATCTCATGGTATCGATTTTTATTGAAAATATTTTCCACACTTTTAAACTATACAAGTAGGAAAGCTTCAGTCGAGTTTGACCGACTATGAGATACCCGGTACCCAAAGCATTGTAGGTGAAATTAAATAGCATATGGACATGGAAAAAAGAAAATGTTGACAAATGAAGACAAATGTTGCTAAAAACATGTTGAGCAACAGCCAAAAGAGACAAATGTTGCTAGGATGTTGAGCATGTTGAGCAACACGCACGTGCGCTCTTAACATAGAAGAAGAAGAAGCATACACAGACACTTTATTGTTTAATAATTTCCATGTTTATCATCCTTTTTTCCTAAAATTTTCAAAAAACGTCAGCACAAACCTATTTATATGTTTTATCTATTTTCTTTAAGCCGAAAGTCACGAATTTAGCTTGCATACCGTTTTTTATGATATTCGAGGCCGGAAGTGGGAGTGCAACGGATTAGAAGGGAGTGCAACGGATTTGATAGGTCCAGCTCTTAGTTTCTGAGATATGTTCTCCTTCGGACGGACGGATGGTGATCAAGAATATACATTTATACTTTTTGGGGATGCCTCCTTCTGCCTGTTACACACATTCTCATCTTGCACGAAGTTATAGTAGTACCCTATGATACCAGGTATAAGTTTAAATAACCAACAACGACATATTCAATTGTTCTGGTCTGTTTTTTTTAGTTCTTTATTAATGTGTGTCCTCTAAATTAAATGACAATGCTTTAGAATTTAAACAAATTTCGAATAACAAAATCAAAAATAAAAGAAAACATTTCAAGTTTCTCGTTATCATTATCGTAAAGTTCCTTTTGGTTCGTTATGTTTGCATGTTTCGTATGAATGTATAACAACAACACCGAGGCAAGGCTCTCAACGTACATAATGGGGCTTAATCAAAAATATTTACAAACTCAGGCTGAGAAAAGCAAATACATCATATGCATTAGGTTGCATATGACATTTTAAAGTAGTACATACATATAAGCTAAGTGACAGCGATCTCGCCAGCTGGAGAAATGCTCGAGTAAGGTCATGACTGGTCCTGGACCACGTTGCAACTTCGAAAGCGTAAAATTAATTAATCGCAGAAATAAGGTGTATACGAGGAGCGGCAACGATGTGCAAGAAACAAAATGAAACATAAAAACGCGCCGACTGAATAACCAACTTTCCTTTAATGCTAGTAGTGACTGCACTCAGGCATTGTCTGTCCGCCTCCCTCTGTCTTCTGATGTTTCTTGGTAGCTTTCTGCTCGCCTCTCAGATTCTAACAGGCAAGCCTCCGTGTGCCCTCAGCTTCCTGTTATTGTGTGCTTGTTATGTTCAAAATTTTTTAGGATGCAATCGCACATGATATTCCGACCCGGTCAGTTGCTAAAAGTTAAAGCCGCTGGTGGGCATGTTGTTGGGATCGAACTCGAACTGCTGCTCGCCCGCCACGGGGGCCACGCGGCTGTCCTCCTCCTCGTTGCCAAAGTACTGTTCGATTATGTAGAAGGACTTGTGGTAGATGTCGCGGTTTTCGTGCGCCTGCAGATACTCGATCTTATCCAGGCCTAAAAGAAAAGTAGAGAGAATGGGAAGCAGTTTATAATGGAGAATCCTCCCCTGTGCCACCGTGCCTTCCCGACTTACCTCCACACTCCTCGATGGTAATGGCGTAGGGGTTCGGTCGCACCTGGAACTTTTCACCGGCCTTCAAAATATTCTCGAGCGCATTCAGCGCCACCTGGACAATGTCCGAGTCGACGGTGGTGAGGAAATCGCACATTGGCGGCACACAGCCCACCTCTACCAAGTAGTGGATCTGCTCGGAGGTGCCGCTGCTGGTTGCATTGGTAATGGCCCAAGCAGCCTCCTTGCGTGTTTTGAACTCCGCGGTCTGCATGATGATCATCAGCTGGGGGAATATGTTGGCATTGATGATGGCCTGAATCTGCTCCCGATTGCCGGCGGCAATATTTGAGATGGTCCAGCAGGACTCCTTCTTGATGGTCTCCGCCGTTGAGCGTAGAAGGTGGCTGATGCAGGGCAGAGCGTTGAATCCCAACACCACCTGGGTCTGCTGATCATCGCCCGTCACAATGTTGCCCACAGCTCTCAAAGCGGCTGTACTCACGTTCTGCTGCGGATGCCTGGGAGGAGGATGAACGTTGCTTGTTTGGAAAGAAAATACAACATAGTAATGGTGGACTCACAATAGGAGCTCGACGAGCCGACGGCAAACGCCCGCATCGATTACAGCCTGGATTTTATCGTTAGGTCCGTCGGACAAGTAGCTAATGGCCCAGCAAGTGTCGCTGAGCACGTCCGCATCGGTGTAGTCCAGTAGCCGTGCCAGTATGGGCAGGCCGTGTACGATTTTAGCAAAGTCTGCGGGCGGATTCTTGCCACGGCACAGATTCGAGAGTGTCCAAACTGCATTCCGTATCATGGTAATGCGTTCCGAGTTACCCAGGACGCTGTCAATCAAAATAATGCACTCGTATGTATAGATAATCCAGTTATTAAACCACAATTCTACGAATACTTACTGCAGGAGAGGCATTAGAATGCCAGAGCCCAGCAGATGGTCGCGACACATGGGAGAGTCGCCGGCTATGTTGCCCAGCGCCCAAACGGCCTGCTCCTGGACATCGTCGTGAGGACTGGATAGGAGCTCAATGAATATGGGCACAGCACCGGCCTCGATCACGATCTTGGTCTGATGCGAGGTGCCCGAGGCAATGTTCGTCAGCGTCCAGGCGGCTTCGAACTGCAGCGTGGCGTTGGCGCTGTTCCGCAGAAAGGTGACAAACTGCGGCACGATCCCCTTCTGGATGACCTCCTCGATGGGTGGGTTGGGGTCGCGGGATAACAACTTCCGGAACTTTTGTGTGGCCTCCAGCTGGTCAGATTCCCGCCCACTGTACAGCATCTGAATCATCTCGTCGTTGATCACGGAGGACTGAGCACCCGTTCCGGCTGCTGCCTCATTCTGACCGGGAAAATGTGGTGGTCCTGTGCTGCTGTCAGCCATGTGCATGTCTCCAGTCTGCAGCGAAGGAGAGGATGTGAGTGTTTAATCAGAGATAAGAGCGATTGGTACTGACCTGCTGCTCGCTGCTGGTGCTGCTGCTTTCCATTCCCGCTGATGTCGAGGATGTGGCTGGCTCCAGCACCACATTGCGTCGCTTGAAGAGCTGCTGTTCGCGCTTGTTCTTCCGCAGCTGGATGCCGACTTCCTCGCGACGCCGCCGCATCTCGGTGGAGTCCAGGGCGGCATTTTTATAGCGCTGCTTGTGAGTAGTGGACATGTCGTCGTCTTGGCAATTAAATTTCTACGAGGGCGAACAAGATATATTGTCAGTATTGACCAGGTGGTTATATTATTATGACTTGGTTTTCATATCCAATGCCAAACTGGATTTGGAAGCCCCGAGCCAAGCACACTGCCGCTGCTACCCTGGCACTACTGAGGTAATCCTAAACCTCTAGGAATGGAAACCGGGATTACGTTGCTTTGCAAATATTTTATGTACATGCGTTGATGTTTAATAAACTATTACATTTCCATTTTCCTGGCAATATGCACAATCACAACACTTTCACATTTGGTAGTGTGCGTACTCTGGCTGGCAGCGGTGCATGTGTGTGAGTGGGCTTAGGTCAGCAATTCTTTCAGCTCACTTGTGTCGCACATATTTGCACCTTGCCGCCACAACTCCGGGACCCTTCCGAGGCTGCGACCACGTAATTACACCACAATTTACCTGTGCAGGAGAATCCTTTTCGTGTTTCAATCATGCAAAGGGAATGCGAAATTTTACACGTTTTGACGAACGGGGTTGCCAGATAGACAGCAGCTGAATGCATCCAGCTGATGCGCATATCGATAACGATACCCACGGTGCATCGAATTTATTTAAGCAATTTAAAAATGAAGGAATCCAAGAGAAAATCTCGTAAATCGGTTACAAAGCCAAAGGATTCGACGGATTCCGAGAAAAAGGAGACCATAGAGCTGATGCACGAGTACAACGACCTGAAGGACGCCACACAGATCGTCCTGGGAGCCTTGGCGACTATTAAAAGCGTCCCTATCCGATCGCTCTACTCCACCTACAGCCTGCCTCTCGACGAATAAAACCATAGTTTGCTAAATGTAGTCTTCATGTTTTTGTTGTAAATTGCGTAAAATACAACCAAGTGCTCGTAAATGCCTCCTGGCTGGGCAGTTCCTTGATGTCTACCACTAATAAATCCACTTAAAGCTAGTCACTTGATCATTGCACGTGTCTACTGGCCGGCGTGAAAGTAGGTCCGGCACCGTTCGTTAAAGGCCTTGTAGGTTCGCTCCTTGATTATGTCCTCCACATTGAGCTCGGCCTGGAGCACACGAAGCTGCATTAAATTAAAAGGATTTGTTTGACTTTGTATTGAAAAGTTGGGAATCGCATAGCATGGCTACCTTGCGCTGCTCCGCCTTGAACTTGCTGTCCGTATCAACATCGTCCGGATGGGCCTCCCGGCTCTCCCGCAGCTGCTTGAGATTGGTGGCCGATAATGTTATGCAACTGCGAATGCTCTCTTGCTGCAAGGAGGGATTTAGTTCGATCAGTCCTAATAATATATGGAGGACTTACCCGGGACGAGTGCGACTGCTGGAGCTTGGCGTACAGATCGCGGCAAGTGTTTTCGCTGTTGACCTGACCCTTGAACGAGTCGGTGGGCAGGGCGTTCAGTGCATATATAATTTTGTCGTCCACATCTCGCATCTTCTTCAGCGCCTCCTGTTTTTAGCAAACTTAGAGCCATGAAATCTCGGCTAGCAACATAAAATGTAAATGTAAGTACTGATTGAACCCCACCTGAAAGCCGAGAAAGTCCAAGCACAAGGTGGCCATTAAGAAAAATGAGTAAATCTCTTTTAAAAAAATAAAAACAAACGCTAAATGTAAATTGCCGGCGCAATGTGCCAGTTAGCAGAGTTGCCACCTGATTGAAACATCGATAAGCAGCTATCGGGCAGTCAGGTGAGTGTCTCCGGCTCATCGCTAGGTTATTCTGTCAAAAAAAAATAATAACAAATTAATTGACCTCACAGATTCCGCAAAATGCCGCTCAAATTTGAGGAAGTTCACGATAAAATTGAAAGCGGCGTCTACAAGCTGGCGGTGAACGACAAAAGTACGCGTAGCACCGTGTGGCGCGTGTATCGCAAAATTGAGAAGGACGATGGAAGTTTCGTGGAGAACGTATTGTACTGCATCGGCTGCAAAAGTATCATGTCCTTCGCTCACAAATCAACGACGAACCTGCGCCGGCACAGATGCCACCTGCAATATCTGAAGAAGCAGGCCTTTTACGGCTACAAACCAAGCGGACAATCCAAGGCGGAGGAGCTGGAAATGGAGACGGAGGAGAACGAGGAGCTGGAGGATAAGCAGTCCATTCCGGATGAGATTGAAGTAAAGCCCACCGTTGCCGACGTAGCCGCCTTCGTTGCCGAGGCCGACAGTGGAAGCCGTTTCCCCGGAGTTCCGTCTCAGGCCCAACTTCCAACCCTACAGCACCTGCACCAGGACATTCCAGAGATTTCACTGCCCCTGAACGTCAGTGGGACCGAGGAGTCAAACATTTATGCTCAGACTTGGTCCCTAGAATACCGCAAGCTTAGTGAGGATCAGAAATTCTATGCCAAAAAAGCTATAGATGAAATATTTGTCCTAGGCCGGCTAAGACGCCTCACCCTGAACACTGTGCCAGCTGCAGATTAAAATAGATTAGTCACATTTCATATGTAAGCCTTTTTTAAGTTTATCTTATACGCATACAATCATATTGTATTTATTATTGTGTCCTACGGTCTCGGATCTAATAAAATAAAGATGTTGACAACTCAATATGTATAATTATATTTAAATAAAATCTAAAATGTATAAGGGAATGGGCAACAAATTAAGCTGAATAATTTAGAATAATTGTAAAAAAATATTTAAATAATCTGAAAAAGATCAGTTTTTGTCTTGACTGACTGCATTTTCAACCTCAATTTATTTCAATGCAGTCTCTAAAAATATCGATATCAATAACGATAGGAGATATATCGATATACATGTGTGGTTCCGTCCCTATTATCGGCTTTCTTTTTTGGCACTTGCATTGTTTAACTTTGGGGAATTACACATTTAAATCGGAAAATGAAGGACTTAAAGCGGAGAGGACTGCACGACGAGGGGCCAACGACTCGTTCCGAGCCGGAGGATCAGGTCGACAATAGAACTCTCATTCGCGAGCCAGAAGCCGGCTATGAAGAAGGAACATCCTCATCTGGTGAGCAGGAAGCAGTCGATGATGAGACGCCACCAGGGACTCCTGAGGAACCCGCAGATCGGTCTAGAAGACAAAGTATCCCACCTTTCGGTCCGGACTTCACGCAAGAAAGTGCACAGCACTCCAGACATGAACAACTCACAAGCAACAATGGTAATGGACTCCTATATGGAGCCGCGGTTGCTGGCATTCTGGTAGGCTGTTTATTTGCATACGCATGGGCCCCGGCACCCGGTACGTTCAAGACATGTGCCTTTAAGTCGCTGCGGAATATTCCGCCTCAACAGTCGGACAAAGTTTGGTTAGCCCTGCAGAAGGGCATCGAGGGATTAATAAATAAGAAGGACATCCGTCCCAGCGTGTTTTTGTTCCTGCACCAGGACGCGAAGCTCCAAAAATTAATTAATGCAATTGCTGCCGAAGCGTCTGAGTGTTACGGTAAGTAAATTCTCGAATTGAGTTCCCAGCGGACCTTAAATTTATATCTGACTGCATCTCAACAGGTGGCCCCAGTCAACTGATTCACATGAGCAAGGAGGACTTTGGCCCCGCTTTGGACAACTATGGCCTGGCGATTGAGCGTTTTAAGGCAAAGGTGAAAGACGGAAAGGTCTTTCTGATCGTTAACCTTAATGAAGTGAGAAATTAATCCCATGTGTCTGAACAGTTTTGTATTGAACACATTTTGTGACCCACAGATTGCCCCGAACGGTGCCCGAGCGTTGCACACGATATGCGACACATACAGCCCACTCGTAGAGGACGCTGTCATCTTCCTAACGCTTCGTACCTTTAACACCACCGCAGTAAGAAACTCTGTTGAACTTGCGACGGATACATTGTACGATTTGTGGAGCAAGGAGCTGGGGGACAACGAGCTGGATCCTCTAATAACTCGCGTCACCGATCAGGTGTTACTCCTAAATAGTTAGAACTTAAACTTATTATTTTTTATATTCTCAATTAATTGAGCTTTAAGCTACGGTATAGAGTTGATAAAATCCATGAATATCAATAAACAAGGTTACGACCCCGCCACAATTCGCCGACAAATGTAAGGAGACTGCAGATCATGCCGAAGCACCAAAGCAAGATCAAGCCAATAAAGTTGTCTATGCCCAATTTGACGGGACCAATGTCCAGGTTGGCCTTCTGGGAGGCCACAATACGATTCTGACGGTGGGCGTTCATATAATCGGCGGCTATCTTCCACTCCCAGAACTTGTCCAGGCCGGATGAATGCCAGGCCAGGATAAAGTCGTTGTAGGCACTCAAATGGTACCACAGGCGCGGAACAAATGCCGCCGTGAAAGAGAAATAAATGTCGTCCACCATGAGCTTAAGGCGCTCCAAGGCATCGCTGCTTATGAGTTCGGTGTTTCCCAAGTGACCAAATTGCAGACGCTCCACCACAAATCCCATTTCCTCCGAGCGCGAGAAGGCGGGTATCAAAGCGGCTTCGGACACGCGATAATGTTCAATTATCCCCACAAGAACTGGCTGTAAGTATAAATACTCATTTATATTCTTGAATAAAGAATAGTTTTCCACTTACGTCTGCCGATCGCTTGTCTATGGTGGTAATCCAGGCATGCGAGGTCCCGGTCCAGATGAGCTTATGGTCAAAGAGCCGCTGCCGCGAGTCTGCCGCTTCCTCCAGAGTGGGCAGCGTCAGGATCGCCGCCAGTCCGCCACTGTAGACGGTCGTAAGGACTATGTCGATTATATAGCTGGCCACTAGGACGGTCCGCAGGGCATACGAGCGGGTCACATAACTGGTGCCCTGGCTTACAAAGAGTTTCAGTGTGCTGATGACACCGAATCGCAGGCTACTGGACCAGGTTTGAGGCTGGGAGGAGTCCGAGGAGAGCTCCCACCGACGGGTGATGCACAGGGACACGCTTTTGAGCAAAAGGCAGAACATTACAGACAACCAGAGGACGGCCTGGAAGGGACGCAGCAGGAGGGTCCAGCTGATAAGTCGACTAGGCGCCGGCACCAGACAGGTGACCCCAGAACGACCCAAGAAATTGGTCATATCCACGTATCGATAGGCATCGTACCTGGTTTCATAGAAGGTAAACATATTTATTAATTCGTCTTGTTTATCTTAAATATTTATATAATATTTAAAGGAATTACCAAAAATACATGGCCCCTATGCCGTAGTCGTTTCGCCTATCAAGTACCATTCCCACCAGACCATACCCCGAGGCGTTTGTTAAGATATCTCCCCATTCAATTGACTCAGCTGGAAATGAAGTAACGTTAAGAGAAACAAAAATTTTAATATTATATCAACCAAGGCTTGAGTACTTATAATTATTCAAACTTACAGGTGTCCACCTGGATAGTACAGTTATATAGCTCACAAAAAGTGAGCATAATTCGAACCTCAGTACCATCAATGTATACATCATCCGCCGTGTCCGAGGCTCGATCATATACCTTCGGTTGTTTATCCTGATCCTGGGGAGTTGAATTAACTAAACATTATTTATGGAATCGTTGAAATTAAAAATTATAGACATACATAATCCAGCAGCATAAACGGTTTATAATCAAAAATACCAATGACTACTTCGCGTCCCTGAAGGTTTCTTAGTTTATTGGACATGGCACTCTTCATGTTCTTATTCCAGGTTACTTCCCCTTCTAGGGCATTGTATCGCTGGAGGAGATAAAATTCTACTGGTCCCGGCACAGGATCAAAATTTCGCTGGCCAACAAAGCGATTCGTCTTGATCTCAAATATGCTCGAGTTCAGGAACTCCGAGGTGACCAGTAACACATTTGGTTGATCTGGAACTTAAGAACATTTTTATTATACTTCTATTAGTTTAATTATTTTTCACCTTGGAATATATATTCGGCGAAATAGTTTTCATTATCCTCCAGGAGTTCTTCGGTATAGACAAAAATAAACCGATTTCGCAGCGAACGCCAAATAGAATACATACTAGCGTGGTAAAAGGATCTCGCGAATTCTGGAATCTGCTCCTGAAATGCAATAAAGGTCTGAAATAAAGGAAAATGAAAAGAAATCTTGTAAAAGAGTATAGTTATATTTATTAAAATCAAACATAAGGTATTAATACGAATATGGTTCGGCATAATAGGGGAATTTTGATGATATTTGTATTAAAACGCATTCAACTTTTAAAAAAGTTCGATTCTTTTCGATAGTTTTGCAACCTCCTTCGGAAAACAGGACACTGTGCCGATAAATCAAGTTTAGAGGTGGCTCCAATAAGCTTTCATCCACTGTACTTGTGTATATATGTACGAATATCGTCAGCTGGCTATTTATCGATAGTTTGTATATGGAGTTGAAAAGTTTTCAATGAAAACGGTGGTTTCCAAAATTCGTTAATGATCCAATCCCAGGATAATGGATAAACTGGGGCTAGGTTGTGCCCTCTCCTTTCTGGCCGGCAGGCAGGAGGAACCGAAATCGGAAACCAGTCTGCTCCAGCTGAACTACGATTGCTACCTGGAAATATTTTCACATCTTACTGCACTGGAGGATCAACTCAATCTGGGACGCGCCCATCCCCTGTTCCGAGATGTGTTGGCGGATGTGTTGCGAGCGCGCTTCGTACAAATCAATGTGCGAATGCTGAAAACCATTCCGGACTGGGAATTCCTACTGGAGTTGTGTGGCTCCGATGTGCTCAGATGCGAGGTGCCACACGGGCGCTGGGATGAAGCCATCACATATCCATTCTTGGATCTACTCCGTCGGCACTGCCCCAACCTGCGCCAGTTAATAATCATATTCATGCACGCGGATACGGAAACGCCCCCGATGGTGGGTGATAGGGGCAACATCATGCAGCTAATCCTGAAGTTACCCAGTCTGACCAACTTGACGCTGATAGATGCCAGAGCTCCGCAGCGTACGTATTTAGAATTGAAAGTAATTTAGATACAATTTTGTGAAAATAGAGTAGTAGTTCCCCAAGTTCCATGGTTTTTTTTTACAAGTTTTGCACATCTTTCAGTTGAACAACTTCATCACTTCAGCAAGCTTCACACCTTGGATGTGGATGGACTCGATCCTAACCTCAGAGTATCCGCCTTCCGTCAGATTTTCCAAAACAAAAAAGTACTCAAAAGACTGCTGTTGAACTTCGGGCGCGACTTCCGGCTATCTTATCATCTGCCAGGACTGGCCGAGCAGTTTCCGCTCTTGGAGCATCTAACGCTGGAGAACTTTGATGCCAACCTGAGTGATCTGGGCGAGTTCAAGGCTCTTCAGTCGCTGAGGTTGATCAACCGCTGGATCGTGGAAGTGAATATTAATTTCTATAGATCGATGGTCAAGCGCTATTCCGACCGCCTACAGAAGCTGCAGCTAATATCCGTTCGGGTTCGCAACGAGCAGGTGCAACACATTCTGGCCTTGCGCCAGCTGAAGGCTCTGGACTGCGACAACTGGCCAGCTCCCTCAATATCGGAGCTGGGAAAGCTAACCGAGCTTGAGTGTCTCGCCCTGGATTGCATAGAAGAGCCGCATGTCAACTCAAGTCGCCAACTCTTGTCCGTGGTCACCAGCTGTCCGAAGCTAAGGCACATGAAATTCGGCAAGCGCTGGGAGATGTCCACCATCGATGTCGATGGATTTCTAACCAATGTTAGGGAAACAATATCGAATCGAGAGAAGGAGCTCCTGATAACATTTCCTTTTTTTAAAACCAGTAGCCGGGAAAAGGTATGAAGCATTAAACGCAGAAGGGGGACCACGGAACTTACTCTACTTCATTTCAGATGCAACACCTTCTGAGGGATCAGAACCACTTGCGGGTTTCCTTCAATGAGCTTACCACCTGTCCGCACTGCGAGCCGGACACTCATTCCAAATGCGACACCATCTTCGACTAGAAACTCACCTCACAGTGGGAATGTTCAATGGCAACTGTCAGCCGGAGTATCCAGTCGTCAATGCAGGCAATCCCCTTGCTTTCAAGCTCGTCTTGTTTTTTTTTGTAGTCAAAGACATCTTCTTTGGCCTCTTTGGCATTGGATTCGTTTGAGGACCAGCTCTGCGAGTCCATAATAATAAGCGGTAGGGGCTCAACCGCATCCAGTTTGATATCGAAATCGAACGCAGGATGCCATAAGACACAAGTGGCATGGGAGTCCGCAAAGTATTGTTGAGCTAAGCATAAATATATACATGTATTGACTGTGCTTACACCTAGGCCTAAGGTTCAATAATTGTATTAATGATTACCAAGAAAACTGAGCACAGTACTCCAGTAACTGGGCTCTATTAAACAGTATTCCATTTGAATGTGAAGTGTCTGCGCTTGCTATCACTTATTTGCAAGCCAGAAATAGTCAATAGTTTTAAGCTGCTATTGTCTAAATGTTTTTCGCGCCTGAAGTTTGTAAGACGGACTCATCCGCTGACGATGAATGACTTGGCAAGTCTTGAAATAATGGATTTTATTGTGGAAAAACGCAACGCGCACATTGTGTCGTCGTTAATAATTAGCAATTAAATGAATTAAGTGCATGCACGCATCCAGTTTAACTGTTTAAATATTTATTGTTATAAATATGATTAACCGTTCTTGGTAAATATATAAACAAAGAAGAATTTCCGTGTTAAATTATTTGTTGAATTACAATCTAAACATAAACAAAAGGGGGGGCGGGGCAAATAAAAGAGTAAATAAAAAGGGCCTACAGATGGGCACGCGCATCTCCCTTGAAAGGGAAATTCAAAGTTTCGTTTGCTTATAAAACTATGCCTTGACGCTGCCAATGCCACTGCCCAGCGACTTCATCAGCTGGTAGCACTCCTTCAGCTTGCGCTTGTCGCCAACCTTCTCCAGCGTCTTGGCCGCTTCGGCCAGCATGCCAGCACGCTCGCCAGGTGAGCTAAGCAGAGCGGGCGGCAGGTACTTGCAGGCCACGTACATGGCCGCTGCCCGCTCTCGCTCCCCGCCCTCAAAGTTCTGATGCCTGCGATCCTTGCTGCCGCAGAAGATGGACGAATGGGCATAGCGGGAGCGCAGACTCCGATCCAGCAGCTGTTGCGTGGGACAGGGCGAGGCACCGGCCATCAGGCGACAAACGGCCTCGTACAAATATATTCTCGACTGGGCGTTCTGCAATAATACATAAATAATGAATATTAATAATGATAAGAGAAGCAATATAGATTAGCATACCGGAATATTTTCCACAATGCTGCGCAGCGAATTCAAATCGGTTTGGAACTTTTCGAGCACCTCGCCGGGCACTTGGTGATAGCCATCATCCTCCATATCCTCCATGTGCTCCAGTTCCCACAAAGTCGTCCGAGTCTCGAGCAGCCAATCGCAAGTGAGCAATTGGAACAGCTACAAAATAGGAATGGGAAGGGGAATTTATCGGTGATATATGACAGAGATTGGGAAACTAAGACAGGAAAGAGCGTTGTTTGTGAAATGCACAGAGCTTGCACTGCAGTTGTATTGCCTGGAGGCAATGTGAGACAGACAATGCGACTACAATGCACCTGCGTGTCATCTCCGGAGGCATTTGTGGCTGCACCTGCAAATCTCTCTACCTCTCTTACCAGCTTTATGCCCCTGGCATTGGTGATTCGGTTAACGGTCAAGCATTCCTGGAGCTGGACACTGGACGCATCGCATAAAGTATTGACCGATTGCTTGAGGCGTTTGTCCAGGTTGTTGCCATTGTTCCTGCAGGGAAGCATTTACAAATTGTTGCTGCTCAGCCGAGATTCTTAGTTACTCACATAAGCAGTATCATCTTTGCTCGGAGCACCGCATGGAGCGCCCTGGGCATGTGGTCGTGCTCGCTACTCTGCTGCAGTTGCACCGGCATTTGCTTGATATTGTCGTACAGCTGCTCAGCCAGCGTATCCTCGCCCAGGAGCCAGTGCACGGCAATTTCGAGGATATTCGCCCACCACACCACATTCGTGTCGCGCTCATCCTCCTCCGCCCACAGCGTGTCCCTCAGCAGCGAGGTGTACTTGAGCACGTTGCTGACGATGGTGCCGCTGTGCTGTTGCTGCTGTTGCAATTGCTCCGCTTCTCCTCCTCCGCCAGACGAGGCGGCTGTGGGCAGGCCGCCGCTAGACTTGTGACCGGCACCCACCAAACACTGAATGGCCTTGAACAGCAAATGCTCGCGATATTGCTGGCGGATTATTTATATGGTTATTCTTCTCCCTTATTGAGTAAATACTTAACTCACCTTTATAACGTGAGCAGCAGGATCGCAGGGGTTGCGCAGCCGAGTGAAGAACCCGTCCTGCTCGCCAGAATCGCTCAGATCATAGTTAAAGACATGGGTGCTGCAGTAGCGATAGCCGTAGGCGCTGAAGGCCCATCGCAACTCCTGTGTCTGCTCGGCAGCTCGGGTACGACCGCATTCCTGACGCGCTCGGCTCATGTAGTACCGGGCAAAGAGCTGCTGCAGCCACTTGGGCGCGCTTCGCTTCATTCTCAGGGCGGCCATCACATGGATACAGATGGTTTCGCGCGGCGTCAGCAGATTGTGGGCGACTTCAGCCATGTTGCTGGCGAACAGAGCCATCATGATGCCGTTGCCATCCCCGCGACTTCCGTTCCCTGTCAGCTGGAGTTGATTTAAGCGATTGAAGAGCAGCGCAAGTTCCCGTGCCGAGGCCAGGGCCTGTTTCCGGTTGGCGGCACTACAGAAAAGTCCTCCAGTGCGTCGCGACAGCACTCGTCCCAGCCAGAGGCGATGGAAGAGGAACCGCAAAAACTGCCAGGTGGTCTGTAGATAGCATTCCAGGCGCGTCGAAGGCAGGCTCAATCCGAACATGTGCAGACAATTAAGGTAGCCGGCGTAGGCCTGCGAAGCCTGTCCTTGAACGAAGTGGTTTTCGGCGCATTGCTTGTGGTGCCAGTAAGCGTCCGTCTGGGGGTCCAGCTGGGGATCGCCGTAGACCAGCAACTTCACCAGGCAGCCAAGCATCAGTGTCAGGTTCAGGAGCCATATCCAGGAGCTGTGTTGCCAGCCAGCGAAGTTATCACCTGTCACAAGATAAGGATTATCGAAATAAGCACTTATCTCTAAGAACTGAACAAGAAAAACTCACCTCCATCCACATCGTAAGAGAGAATGCTTCGCCTCTGACCACTCAGTTCGCCAAAGTCGTCATCGTTAAGGCCATTTCCGCCGAAGGGTCCGCGCTGAAGGAACGTCTTGAAGGGATTGACGGCCAAAATGGCGAACATGAACATACAGAGTCCCAATCGCGAGTGCGTCGCCATGCCGCGCATGGAGCTGGGCACCACCAGTAGCTCGTCCTTGCTGCTGCTGCTGCCGCTGCTGCAGCTGGCGGTGGAGCCACCGTAAGGCGAAGGCGGCAAAGAGATGTCCGAGTGCAGGGGCGAGAGAGAGGGATCCGACACGTCACTGCGCGGCGGCGTCAGTCCGGCATCGGTGGTGGAGGTCAGTGAGCTCTCGCGACGCTTCTTCGAGCTCCGGCCTGGACGAGAGCCCAGCTGCAACAGATCCTTAACCTTGGAGCCGTCGCGGGCCATTAGCTGACGCTGCAGGTGCTGCAGCTCCGCCTTCAATTCATGCGTCTGGCGCTGCAGGTCCCGGATCTTGTCGATGGACTTGCGGAGCACCGCAGACTTGTTCAGCTTCGCCTGCTCTCCGACCACCAGGTTCTTTAGCTCGTTTATCTTGTCGTTGATCGAAGTGCGATAACGCCGCTCGATGGCGTTGTGCGCGGATCTCTTCACCTCCTTCACCTTGGGTTGCGCCCGGGTGATGGGCACCTTGCCGAGTACTTCCGGGGAGGCGCTGGGTAACGGTGCCAGCGGTGTCACACGCACCTTGCTTGCCCTACTCCCAGTGTTGGAATGCGGCGGAGACACCATAGGAGGTGAGGTCTTCGGGCTGGCCACAGTCGTCAGTGTCGTTGCTGTGGTGGACTCCAACAGCACTGGCATCGGTGCAGCAGAGGTCAATAAGCCCGGACTTGTGGTCAGCGGCTGGGCGTACATAATGAAGGACTGCGCTTGGGGCGGCAGAGTCAGAGAAGTTGGAGGTGCTATCGGTTGCATGACATTCACATTCTGTGTCTGGGGCGATGACTCCGCCGGCGGCGTGGGCGGGGAAGGGGCCTGGTAGGCAAAACCATTGCCCATAGTGGGTGAATAAAGGGAAGTGTTGGGGGGCAACCGGTGGGCATCCTTGTGGTGGATTGTTGCCGTGGGTTGTTGGGCGGCTTTCAACAGCGGCTGCTGTTGCTGCTGCTGCTGGGGCGGCTGCTGCTGCGGGGGGAGATTGTAGTTGGAGGCCATAAGGGGATCCGGCTTGTAGATGGGCAAGGATGGTTGCTGCTGCTGCAGCTCCTCCTTGATGTGAATGGGATGGATGTGAATGGGGGAGGAGTGCTCGCTTTTAACGTGCGGCTCCTGGTCCAACTGCGTATTATCCATCTGGAGCATGTTGCCGTACATGTGCGCCGGCTCCAGATCCATTTCGTTGAGGAAGCTGTCCAGCATGTCCGAGTGCAGGACCTCGTTGATCATGTCAAAGGCATCCTCCGCCTTGAACAATTCCATTGACTCGTCTATGAAATCCATCGTATTCGGATTCGCGTCCATAGCTTATGCTCTTCTTCTGCTGATGAAAACAATAAAAGCGTTGTGTAATTGCTGGTTTGTTTATTATTAAACTTGAGTTAAAGCAATAGAATATATTCTGAGCGGCGCAATTACACAGCGAAAACAACAGTGGGGCGAAGATGAGAGATTTTTGGATACAAAAAAGTTTCCAACTGACTAGGTCAGTATTTGGGCTTACAAATTAATTACTTTTCCTAATATTCATATGTTTATGTGTACTTAAAAAATTTATATTTAAAATTCATGTATCCTTTTTTTTATATCCTAGAGCACCCACTTAAAGAAAAATATAATATTAAGTTATACCCAAGTAATAAGTAAACAGTTCATATAAAACCAAACAAATGGTTTAGAATCCCCTAAAACCCTAATATTATTCCTTAATTTAAATATTTCACAATCCTTGCTGCTTTTTCAGCAGCCCCCCAACCACTGTAACCTAAACACACACACGCGCAAGCGGGAAAGCATACGTGAACGCGCTTTCAGCCAATCGGAGAACGAGACCGGATCATACGATGATATTGTGACGCCACCTCAGCCTTTGGACACTGAACCGAGTTTTCCAGCAAATAGAATGATAGTCGTTGTTGGCTTTTCCCCAAAAATCTGTTGCTAAGTGACTATCTATTGGTCACTATCACAATAATCGCACTTTTATCACCTTTTATTGGGTTTAGATTACTTTCGTGTTGACTTATCCATAACTACCGTTCGAGGTGAGCAATTGATTATTGCTAGGCCATTGTTTATGTTTAGCACATTTTGTTTTTTGTAGCTGTTACTATTACTTATTGGGTTACTCTTGATAAATAATAAACAATTGCTGTTGCGGTGACAAAACAAGAACCAGTGTTGCCAGATGAAAATTTAGCTTTCCCCCTAAAAAATCAAACAAATCGGGCTTTTTTCTAGAGACGGTTGGGCTGTAGTATCGATATATCGAAAGCTCTATCGATGTTTTGGTTTCGATAGCAGCTTTTATTTATATTTATTATTATTATTTAATTATTTATATATTTTATTTGTTTTTTTTTTACGGCTTAATTTCTAAAAAGTTATTCAACTTGATTAACTTTGTGTCAAAATAAAACGGCGGGAAATGGAACATGGAGGTGGTTTTTTATTTTAAAATTACTTCGTAATCAAACCATAAAATAGAAAAGAAAAATAAATGTACCACTGTTTTTTATCGGGTTTGGGCAGATTTGGCAAACGCGGGCACCTTAAATATCCATTGAAAAAATCGAGTCCCCATCTTTTTTTAAACTGCTCCCCTCACAGAGGATGAGCCGCAATGCACGGTATGCCAGGTTTGGGGGCATTTATTCAAGTATTACCCCAAAATATTTTATCGAAATCCCAACGACAGTTTTTGAGAAAATCGCTCAACAGTGGTCAAGCCTATAGAACCATTCCATACAAAAACAAGCAGCAAATTCAATGTCATAAAACATCTCTCTCAGAGGGTGAGCCAATATGCACGGCTTATGAGCATTTTGGGGATCGAATAAAAACGTATTGACAGATTTTGAGGAAATCTCATCACAGTGGGGCGATAAAAATAACTGTTAGGGAAGGCGCGATCTCCAGAGCTGGAACCAGTCGTAGGTCAGTGGTTCAACTCTGGTTCCGCATTCAAAGTATTGGCGGAAACCAAAAAACTGATGAATATATGAATGAATTTAATCAATTAAAGTTTAAGAATAGGCAAACGAAAGATAAATATACCATGCGGAACCATACAATTAAACAGGTTAAAAAGTTGGATTTTCGGATACGTTTATTGTTAAATGGTCACAGGGAGGACTGACAAGTTAAGGAAAACTGAATTAAATTACGGCTTCTATGGGGGGAAGTGGGAAGTGTGGACAAAGAGACATGTAAGGATCCGTTTCCGTTCGTTCGTTCGTTTTTGGTTGAATCTACACAACGTTGGTGTGCTCGTCGCGGTGGAAGATCTTGACGTCCACGAACTTGAAGTTGTGCACATCGAAGTAGTAGTCGTGCTTCACCGGTCGGTTGAAGGGGAAGCCGAAGGGCAGGGCGTCCACGTAGCGGGAGCCGTGTCCGACTCCGCAGCTGACCACCGGATCGTAGCCGGTGAACTGGGCGACCGTGGGCTGGTGGTAGGGATAGACCATGTAGAAGAACTGGTACACCTGACCGCCCTTCTTGCCGCGGGGCAGCATCATCCTGTTGGGCACACCGCAGTGGGCCTCCGACATGTCGAGCTTGAACTTGTAGTCGCTGTTGGAGGCGTCCATCAGCTTCTGGTAGAGCTCCAGGTAGGTGGTGCGATCGTTCACCCAGAACGAGAAGTCGCCGCTAGCCCGCTTGATGTGGTTAACGCCGGCCTCGAGGTGCACCTTGAAGTGCTCCAGCTCGAAGAAGTTCTGGTAGTTGTGCTCCAGGGGGATGAACTGTCCGTGCTCGTCGTGCTTGGGACCGATGAAGACCTTGACAATCGCGTCCTGGGCCTTGTCGGCGGTGACGTCCAGGGTGAACTCGAAGGGCTTGTGGTTGAGGCGCTGCTGGCGGGCCTTGATCACGTAACTGGCTCCCTTGTAGTGGGAGTTGCGTCCGAAGACGTACAGCGGATCGGTGGCACCCTCCACGGTGGGCTCCACGTTCACAGCGTTGCTGATGTCCGAGTCGAAGTACTCGAAGTAGGTGGTCAGGCTCTCGGGCATGTGAACGGCATCGATCTGGACGCCCTCGAAGGTGTAGTCGTGCTTCTTGTACTCGGGATAGGTCTCCATCAGATGCCAGTAGTGGCTCACCAGGGTCTTGTACACCTCGTAGAAGATGGGATCGCGCAAAGAGGTGTCGTAGTGCATGAACAGGCCGGGGAAGCTCTCATCGCCGTTGCCGTAGTGGTGTCCCTCGTTCACGATGTAGCGGTAGAGCTTGTCCAGGCTTCCGTAGAACTTCTTGTCCACACTGTCGACATTGCCCTGGATGATGTTTCCGAGGACGTTGATGGTCTCCATGTCGAACTTGTCGTTCTTGTGGATCCAGTCCATCACGCGCTGCGTGTAAATCTCGACGTGCTCGATGTACTCGTAGTTGTGGCCATGGTAGAAGCTGTGGTGGTTGTCCCGGTGCCACTGGGGCACGCCGTAGTAGCTTCGCAGGTTGCTCGCATAGCCAGACTCGGCCGGCACGTACATGTTGAAGGCGGGCACCTCGCCAAGATCGTGGGAGAGACGCTCCATGTACCAGCGGGCCAGCAGCTGCCAGTGGACGTACAGGTAGAGCTCACCGCGACGATCCTTGTTCAGGACGTGCTCCTCGCCGCCCTTGGTCCAGAAGGGGTAGTCCAGGTTGAAGTAGTAGTAGAAGGCGTTGAAGCCGACATCCTCCAGGTAGTAGGCCAGATCGTGATCGTAGTTGAGAGAGCCGTGGGCGTTCGAGTAGTTGGCCTTGATCACCACGTTGTAGATGTTGTCCATCTGCTTGACGTGGTGGAAGCCGTGCATCTTGTAGTGCTCGGCCCACTCCAGAGCCTGGCTGTCGAAGAAGGACCACGGGTGGATCTCGTAGTGGGCTGGCATGACCACGCCCTGCATGTCGTCGCGGAAGAGGGTGGCGATGGTGAAGGCGTACACGAACATCTGCTTGTTGACGTTCTGGCGGGCCCAGTAGACGGCGTGCTGGAAGGTCTCCCAGTTCTTGGCGAAGTAGAAGAGACGCACCAGACCCACGACATACTCCTCGTGCCTCTCGTACATCACCGACCACGGCTGGTCGTCGTGGAAGGGATGGTGTTCCCACAGCTCAAAGAAGTGCTCCAGCATCTCAGGGTGGACATAGTCGCTCACATGCTCCCAGGGCTTGTACTCCACGAAGGTGGCCGGGTAGTGGTTCGCGAACACATCATCCTGGTAGATGTGCTGAAGGATCTCAAAGACGTACTTCTGCTTGACCAGGAAGTCCTTGTCGGCCACCTTGGAGTCCAGGTGCTTGGCCTGGACACCGAGGGCAGCCAGCAGAGCCACCGTAACAACTGCGATCGCCGTCAACGACTTCATCATGTCGAATCATACTGCTGCACTGCCGCCGAGCCGTATTTATACCCCGCGGCTAGCACAGCAGCTTGGAAGATTGCAGTCCGGGCAACGGCCGTCCGCTGCCGCAGCCTTGACACTGCGCCGGATCTGCTCGACCCCGGGACCCCAAGATCTCAACATGATGGGGCCACGACTGCAGCCAGAATTGCAGGTGATAAGCCTAACAATAGATGTTGTGACCGTATGCTGCATATAGCTAAAATCATGATCTAAATTCTAGAAGACTTTGGCTCTGATCGCAGAAACACATGGTGTCGGCTAGGGAATTATTATTAATTTATGCCACTGATCATAATCATCAATCCTTTTTCAAAGAAATAATAAACGCTTTATTGTAATGGAGGAAATCAAGTGATTTTGGAAAAAATAATAAATAAAAGAGTATTAATATTTATAAGAAACATATTTTATAAATTAAGCTTTGTTTTCCGTACAATTTCTTTGAAAAATTCTAGATGTATGCCGGAGGCTTACATTGCGTTTGTTTCTATATGTTTGCCAGTTTCTATTACATTTGATTAAGATTAATCTATAAAATAATAAAAATTTAATAGGTTTGATTTATAGAATTGCACAAATGACAGGCCTTTTTTTCTCAGCTTACCTCGTAAGCAAATTTGTATTATGTGCATAGTGAGATGACCACCTGGAAATTGAGGTGTTACTAGGCAGCACCTTAGTGCTTATCAGGCATGCAGTTAGTTGCCTTTGTTTTTGCATCGCCGGGTCGCCAGTCAGGCGCAACATTATCAAAACCTAAGCTAAAAATATTCAAAATTGCAAAACATTTACGGCTGGGACAACAATAACTTTGACAATAGACAAAAAGAACAAGGGAAATGGACCAATGTCCAATCCAAAACATAAAATGAAAACAAGTGAGAAAGCTACAGTCGAGTGCGACCGACTGTGAGATACCCGGTACCCAAAGTATTTTGCGTGAAATTAAATAGTACACGGACATGGGAAAAACAAAATGTTGACAAATAAAGACAAATTTTGCCAAAAACATGTTGAGCAAAGTTTAAAAGAGACAAATTCTGTACGCAGCTGCATTACGAATTAATACTGCGCCCAAAAGCACGCAACACTTTTTTTCGCTACTGCCGTTGTGGCTCAAGATGGTAAGAAACTTAATTGTTTAATAACTTCCATGTTTATCATCCGATTTTACTCAAATTTTCAGAAAACGTCCGCAAATGCCTACTTATTTATTGTATCTATTTACTTTGAGCCAAAATTTACGAATCTAGCTTATTTCAGTTGTTTTCGTTTTTTGGGGGCGGAAGTGGGCGTGGCCAAATTTTAAAACAAACTTGATCTGCGTGCAACAGATTCCAATGTTGTCACCAAATTTGGTAACTCTAGCTCTTATAGTCTCTGAGATCTGTTGTTTCACACGGA
>VNJW01009266.1:0-63787 GCA_008042615.1 Drosophila auraria
TACGAATCGAATGGTATATTCCGTTTCAAAATCGGTTAACGGGAAGTAGGGGAAAAAGGGATTACTAAAAAAGGCTTAGCCTATTAATATATAGATTCTAACAAAGTTTAATTAAGGTCTCTTCAGATTTCAATTCCAGATCGATAGAGATTGTGTCTTTAATTTTGGAATAAAATTGAATTCATACATAATTTAAGAATGTTAACCAATATAAACCCAAACTTATTGAATTTTGGCAGACATTTAAACAGCTATTGTTATGGAAGCCACTGTACTGTGTGTGAGTGGGCGCGTGTGGGCCCTTGAGTGGCATGCTTTTGCGCCCTGCGGCTAAAAAGCACTCAAAGGGTAGACAGCAAAAGCAACAATAAATGTAAAATCATTAAATGCTCATGCGCGCGGCACTTGAACAACCGTTATGTGCTGCTGCCTCAAAAAGAGAGGGAGAGGAGACGACATCAACCGCCAGTGGCAATGAAAATGCAATTGCAACTCGGCATAAAAAATGTTTGTAAACAATGCAGCGAACAAATTAACGATAACAATAAACTAAATGTTACTAGGTTAAGCTATTCCATTCACGATTCGTTGAGCAAGTCATAACCGATAGAAGCTATCGGTTATGTTGCTCAATGCTCGAATGCTATTTGCTTGCATTGTATGTGTGTCCGTTTCACAGCCGCGGTCACCACAACAGCTCATAAATCATTCGAACAATCTAAAGCTTATTGAATTTTAAAAACATAATCTTTAAATCTAATCTGAAAAAATCGTAGCACGGGATTCTTGAAATTTTGTGATTAAGCAAAGTGTTTATAATTGGGAGCTCACAGTTTAGAGACTGATAAAATGAATCAATAAGAATCAGAGTTGCTTATTGTAAAGATTATTTGTAAGTAAATTACACATAATTAAACTTAAGCAACAAATAAACGAAAAACCAATATAATAATCCTTAATTTATTAAAACATAGAAAAAAATTGGTGATCAATAAATTGCACAAACCTTTAGTTCTAAATTGGAAAAATTAAGACAAATCAAAGCTTCTTTCTTTTTGTAAAAACTGTATAAAATGTAATGCCAAATTGCTGAACGCGAGTGTGCAAGATATGCAATCGATTAAACTCCGCATAAACAGCTGACAGCGCTGAACCGTTAAGCTTCGTCATCTGGCAATGGCAATGAAAGTGCAACTGCAATTGCAAGTAGCGATTGCACAAACAAAAAACGAAAAAACGAAAAAAAAACCTTACAGCTAGCGTGTTTACACAAAATAAACAAATGGAAATAAGACAACAAAAGGCAGCAAAGTCAGTCAGTCAAGTTAAGTCGCGGGCCAACTCAAGCAAGAAGTTCCAACTATTTAGGTTAAGCAGTGCATCGGTATGTGTGTGCACTGCTTGCCACTTTGGCCTTAAACTTTGCATTTTCAGGGTCACGCCACAAGCCGAGCATAATGTATTTAATCAGTGTACGAGTAAAGCAAATAAAATTAATAATTAATATTAAATGAATTGCTGCGAAATGTACTTTAATGCGGTCTTTAAATAGCGTGCAGCAAACTATGGGAAAAACAATAAAAGATGTCAAAGCAAGCACATACAAATAAACTAAAATAAAACAATAGAATCACAAAGAGAGACAGAGAGAGGGAGACAGCTAGGAATGTATTAAAATTAGTTCCAATCTAAAAACAATCTTACAGCGGTCGTTATGCAAATTACAATTTCAGGGATTCGATTTACCATAAATAAAATAATACTTTAAAAATCAATATGTCGGAGAACCCTTTCGCAAGAAATTTGGAAACTATTATTGAAACCAATTGGTTAAAATTTATAAACTAAAATTTGTTCTCTCCTTTCTATCTCAATCCGGCTTTTAATTAGTGTGACCTTAAATAGCAGTAATAAATAGTAGGTTAGTGGCAGCAGACAAGGTAATACTATGAAAATGTCACAAAAAATCCGAGGATATGACTTGCAAATAAGCGTTCGTTCGTTCTATTCTAAGGTGCCAGAAAATAAAAGAAAACTTAAAGAATATGGTGCAAGGGTTAGCGAGGAGTGGCAGTTAAAGTAAATTGGGAATAATACGAAAATAAGGCGAATAAAGGTATTACAAAAATAGCTTACGTATGGGCCTGCGACGCATGCGGGTCTCATTTTTCTCGCCGCCACTGTTGGCGCCGCCACTGTTAATCGGCTGCATCTTGCGACTGACAACAACAAGTGGTATTTATTCGATTCGTGTGGCAAAGCAAATATGTGAAAAGAAATAGAAAAAGAACCAAAAGAAAGGCAAGAATTTAAGTAACACAAAATTTTCAAATTGAAGCAAAGCAATCTATAATTAAGTCAGTGTAACCACTTCATTTCGGTGTGCTTTTTGCATTTTTCTAATAATAATTGTGATCCACAGTATTCATCAAAAGGAGTTTTTTCTGACTTTTTGACATATAATGTTAAATAGTAAGTAAAATAATCAACTAATTTCAGAATTGGAAACTGCACGGTGGGGCGTGCCCAATTGGTGGTACCAGCACTGTTTGCTGTTCACTTGTGTGCAGATAACAGCGTCGCTCGATTGAACCGGCTCGACGCCGACGTCGCTGTCGGGAACAAACAAACAACAACAAATTTTGGCAAATAGATTTTTGGTTCTCTTCTTTTGGCTTTGTTCTTGCTGCTTTGTTTTGGGCTGCTGCTTCCTCCTAGTCTTCTTTTCGTTACCTTTCTCCCTTTTTTCTGCACAGACGCGACGAGCTCAATGTTCGAAGGCAACTGAAAGCAGCAAACGAAAATTCTCTGCCGTCGACCGGCAAACAAAACAAAATCGCAGCAGCAGTAGCAACAATAGGCACTTTCAGGCTGTTCTCATTTTCGAAAACGACCATTTCGCGTCTATTTCTTATTGGAGTCACGAGCCCAGGGCTGTCAAGCTGCATAGATGACTTTGACCAGAATTCATTATTTTAAAATTTTTGCTGCCAAACTTCTGTACCTGTCTTATACTATATTTTTTCGTCCTATAAATATGGTCACCATAAAGATTGTTAAAATGCACAAGGAATTATTCATTACATCCCATTCCAAATTACACTCCTTTTTATACTATAATTTAATTAGATCAAGTCTTGCTTTCTCAAAGGGTATTTAAAATTTCGCGAAACGAAGTAGATTTTCCATGAATTTAACGTGAAGGTTAGCCTTAACCGGACATTAACAGAAGAGTGCAGTTACTGAAAGCAGGAACAGTTGAATTGTCAGCATTGGAGGAAATGGATAACGGGAACCGCTTTTCTTTCTTTTATCACTTAAAGCGCTAAGCTGCGTTTGAGCGACACATGTCAAAACCGGGGAATGAGCGAGATGGAGCAAACGGCGAACTTATCTGGAGACTGACTGACTAACTCACTCACTCCGAAAGAAGATAAGATAGGCGGCAGAACAGGATAGTTGTATAAGCGATATTGATAAGGTGGCCGTCAATATATTGGACGGATTTAATCAATTAATTGCTTGCGAAAACAGATGTTGCGACCTCAGGCACTCGGCAACTCTGAAAGTTCGAAGGTCACAGACGATGAGACGACTTTGCGAAAATGCTCGAATAACCCATGACATTGACCTCAACACCTGGCAGCCGGCGATAAAGCATTTCTGCACCCACAAAAAGCCCAAACCGAACCTACGAATTTATGTCAGTAAAAACTTGACCCAGTTAATAAAAAAAGACGTAGAATTCGAGAAAGGAGACGAAAATTTCATTCAAGAGTGTGGGAAAGAGATGCGGTGTAAACAAATCAAACGGGGGAATGGGACAGAGCGACACGCGTTCAACAAACTTGATTAACTGTTTATCGATTCGCACACACACGCGAGGGAGCGAGCGAGCAAGAAAGATACAGGAGGGGGGAAACACGTGCTTTGTCTCTCCTATTGATTTTTACCCGCAGCGCGAGGGAGACAGCATGGAAATAACTGCACTTTGTCGCACCGCTCCTTCTGGCTCTTTCTAATTTCATAACGGGACGAAAGACCAGGACAGAGCTCCTTGTTGTTCTTGTTTCAGCCACGTGTTGTTGTTATTGTTGTTAATGAGCGATTCGAGTCGGTTAAATTATTTGTTTATTTTTAGTGACTGGTTATGTTTTGATTTGATTTGACAAAAGGAACCATCAATGAACATAAAAAAAAAGACGGATAGGATTGCCTCTGAGAGATGGAAGATAATGGAGAGTAGAGTGGATGAAACACCGAGAGAAATAAAACACTCACAAGATAACCAATAACGACAATTAACAATTGGAATTGGAAACGAAAACGGGAAAAACAATAGACACACTCACACACAGCCACTCACATCTCTTCCAGACAACTTTAGTCGCGGTAACAGCGCGAACTTGAAGTTTACTCCTGGCTTCATTGACTTGCAATTTCAAACTGAACCCGAACTGAACCAAAGCCCAGTGGACTGACAACAACAACGCGTGGAAAGCGCGGCGTCGGCATTTTCCACCCCCTAAGAAGACCCAGCAACAAGAACAACAACAGCAAAACAAGAATGCCGAAAAAAAAAAAACAGAGTCTGGCGCTTTCAGGGATGACACAGAACAGATGCTCCGCCAATCGGCGAAATCGATAGCACCGATAGGCGATTTCCTTGGGCGTTAAGAAAGTTTCGCATTTGAATTTAAAATCTCCGCACAATATATTCCTGAACCAATACTAACCTAAAAGGTCTTTATTATTTCTCACAAGGTTTTCAGGATAAAAGCTTCGTACCAGAAACCGTAATTATTATAATTTGTTATATACAAATCAAGAAATAAGATTTATATTTTGCTTGGAATTTACCTCTCTCTCCGGAGCCTTTTTAACCATTGATTATTATTTACAGTCCTTGTTCACTGCGTAATTTAATTTAATTCCAATTAAATTTCAAAATATAGTAATAAATTTAAATAAATTTACCTACATTTACATAAATGAATTATAAGATAGTAAGGTTTTTAATTGCCTATATTCATAATTAAATGTTGCTTAGATTTTTATATATAAATTCCATTTTATAAATTAGTCAAGGAAGAGTACCTACCTATCGGTTCTCTTCCCTCCTGCGAAATTTTCAAACTCTCGCTAGTCCCCTTTCCAGTTTCCCGTGGGTGTATCGATAATTTTGCAAGTGATCATCGACCCCACTCTATTCTTCGGCTAGCGGTGCTCGGCGCAGATTCCAAAGCTTATTATTTATTCAGGAAGTGCAAGTGCGAATGCAAGTGCGATAGCGATAGCGCGGTGAAAAAAGGAAGAAGGAACAAAAAACACCCACAGCCCTTATGAATCGTTTCGTTTTTTATTATTTTTAATATTTTCGTTGTAAATTTTTTTTTACGCGATCACTGTGTGCCGGGAAACCGCCGAAGTAAAGTCCAATTTACGCCTGTGACCTCTAATATATTTAATTAGTCCCTGTGTATTACCCTCTTCGCTTCTGTAAGTTTTTACGGTAAGTTTAAGTGCAATAAGTGTGTGTGTATGTATGTTTATGTATGTATGCATGTGTGAATGCGTACTTGATTTTCTCTACCTGTGTTTCATTTCTTCCTTCGTTTTGATTCTGCCTTAGCTTTGACCAGCGCGCCGCCATGTTGAACTTGCACTCGACTATGGCCATCCCACTCTAACCTTAGGTTGTTGCCACTAAAATAATTGGAATTGCGATGGTTTTAAGAAAAGTCTTTTCTGATACAATTGCTATGTTAAATCAAATAAATTCTAAAATAGTCGTGCCAAATACATTACATATTGCATATTTTTTCCCAAGCAACTGATCGAGTGTGTGTATGCATGTCGGTGTGTACATATGTATAAGCAAAAGGTTAAGAACCGTTAGTTGGTCAGAAGTACATTTTGAGGTTACAGTTAAAATTGTATATCTCAATCGTGTATTTTCCCACGAAAGTTTCGAGAGATTTCTTGGAATTAATTTAATTTTTGTAGATGGTTTACCTTAAATAAAATGTATATAATTATTTAAAATAAATCTTAAATATATTTTAACATAAATTATATAAAACAACTGTTTTCTATGACTTTCAAGATTTAATTATTTTTTTCCAGCTTTTGAAGTTCCAAAAATCTCGTTTTTTATAAGAAATTATGCTTTTTGATAAATTCCCGAGTAACCCAATTAAATTTCAATTCCAGAAGACCCGCCATGGCCATGATGATGCAGTTGCAGCGCCCGATAACATCCGGGAGCAGACAGGCCCCGGATCCGTACGATCAGTATTTGGAGAGACGCTGCCTTTACCGAAAGCATACGGCCCGGGACGCCTCCAGCTTGTTCCGGGCGATCGCTGAGCAGATGTACGACACTCAAATGCTGCACTACGAAGTCCGGCTGGAGTGTGTCCGATTCATGACCCAAAAACGACGCATCTTCGAAAAGGTTAGTAAAGTCTTTCCTGCATGTAATTAACAATTTCTTGAAGATCTCTAATTTTACGGAAATCTGACGGAATTTTGGTATTAAAAACTTTTGTTAAAAAGTATTTTATATTTTCCTTGCTGATAATTTTGTATACTCGCGTGTCAGTAAATTTCTCTGCCGGCATACCCACAAATCCAGCATCTTTCAGCATTAAATAGTTATTTTATTATGGATAACCATTTGTATAAATAAAAAAAAAAAATAAAAATATAGAAATAAAAAGTATATATAACAATATAAAACAAGAAAGAAAGCTATCTTCCGTAAACCGAAATTTGTATACCCTTGCAGTCTGCAATTGGATCATTGAAAATCGATCCATTTTGGTAATGTAAAAAAAATAATTTCAAATTATGTAAATTTTTTAAATTTTACATTTTACATGTAGAATTTTACATTTTCATGTAAATCGTCCGATCCCTTCTATGGCAGCTATGTATATGAAATAGTTGTCCGATCCTAATGAAATTAAATCCGTAAATTTATAACTATAAAAAACGACTATATCTCGAAATTAAAAAAAAAAATAGTTGAAAAACAGAAAAGTTAAAAATTTGTTACATTAATTTTGCCATCATTCCTATGGCAGCTATAGGATATAGTTGTCCGTTCCGACATATATACTGCGTGCTAAAGAAATAAGACTATGCTGAAAATTTCAGCCCGATAGCTCAAAAACTGAGAGACTATTTCGCGTAGAAACCGACAGACGGACATACGGACAGACAGACGGACAGACAGACGGACAGACAGACGGACAGACAGACGGACAGACAGACGGACAGACAGACAGACAGACAGACGGACATGGCTAGATCGACTCGGCTGGTGATACTGATCAAGAATATATATACTTTATGGGGTCGGAGATGCCTCCTTCACTGCGTTGCAAATATCATGGCAAAGTTATAATACCCTCTGCAAGGGTATAAATATATAGCTAGTGTTTTTTTTCCTGATATCTAGCTTTACGTATGCACATATTTCCTGATTTTATTTATTTAATTTAATTCACATTCTGTAAAGGACATCCAAGACGACTTTGATAGCTACATGATAGGCATGTCTAAGCCCAAGACATATGGAACCATGACAGAACTGCGCGCCATGTGCTGCATGTATCGGTAAATATTAATAAAAAGATCAATATTAGGCTAAAAACCATTTTTTATTTATCTGTTTATTACTACTTTCAGGCGCAATGTGATCCTGTTTGAGCCCTACAACATGGGCACTAGCGTCATCTTTAATCGTCGCTATACCGACAACTTCCGGGTCTTTTACAACAACGAGAACCATTTTGATTCTGTCTACAAGGTGGAATATATTGAAACGGCTGCAATTTGCCAGTGTAAGCTTTGGAAGTCAATATATAGTTATTAATAAATTGTTATAATCTATCAAACCCTAGCCATCGCCTTCAAGTTGCTCTACAAGATGCTGTTCAAGCAGCCCGACGTGAGCTTTGCTGTTGAGAGCATGTTGCATCCGCATACCTTCGAGTGGGATGCGTTCAACCAAGAGTTCGATAACAAGGGCTACATGATTCGCCTGCGATGCTCCGATGGTCGCGTGTTCCAGCTGGATCTGCCAGAGTACACCAACTGCATCCTGGAGAACTACAAGCTGTGCAATTTCCACAACATCATAGGAAGCCAGAGCCAGAGCCATAACAATAATAGCCGGAAGGTAGGCAGGCGAGATTCCAAGCCGCAGCCGGATCATGATTCAAGCGGAAATAATGGCCATGAGTCGAGCGATATAATGTGTCCCAATAGATTGGTGTCCTGTGTGCGCCAGTTGCTGGATGATGGTGAGTCTCTTACTGATGATGGTTAGTATCAAACTGAACCCCATATATTCTCCCTTTCAGGCATCACTCCCTTCCCTTACAAGGTAGCCAAGTCCTTGGATCCCTTTATGTATCGGAATATTGAGTTTGATTGCTGGAACGACATACGCAAGGAGGCCAAGCGCTATAATGGCTATGCCAATGACTACAACTTTAAGGTATCTAGACTCCCGAGTCCGCACACAACACCCATTTCATGTACTGTTCACTCATCCACACACACACACTCACATACACAACACACAATTTCCATCTTTGGTCCAACTTCTTTCGTTTATCTTTCATCCTCGCCCTTCTCTCGGGGTCTCTGTGCTGTTTGTTTTGCAGGTGGGAGCCAAGTGCCGGGTGGAAATGGAGCACGAGTGGGAGCTGAGCACGTGCCACATCCAACAGATTTTCCAAGACAAGAGCCACTGCGTGGTCTTTGTGGAGAAGCTTGGCAAGAAGCTATTGGTACCGCTTTCCTTACCTACACCTACTTACCCCTTGTTTTCTTTGTGTTTTGTTAGCTTTTAATTAATATTTTGAGGAAACCTCTAATCCCTGGATCTCTCCTTTGGCGTGTAGGTTCCCTACGAGTCCCTGCACCCCGTGCCGCCCGATGAGTTCCGTCCGTGGTCGCTGGCCTATCGGTATCAGCGCCAGATGCACCCTCATCATCATCGCATGCAGATGCCCAAGTTCGTGGGCAAGCCCAATAAGATGCCCAAGTGGAAGAAGACCAAGCTGTTCGAGATGGGACAGTACTTTGAGTCCAGCAAGTGTGAGTTGGTGCCCATGCAGGGTTACTTGCCGCTGGAGAACTGCTATCGAGAGGTCGTCCAGCAGGATGAGGAGCAACGAGAGCCCAGCCAGCAGGGTCAGGACGTGGATCAGGACCAGAGAGAGCAGGGCAATCGAGAGGGGGGCGCCCAAAAGCCACGCCAGCAACAACAGCAGCAGCAGCGCTCAAAGGCACCGCGCCAGAGCTCGAATGCTCCCAACCATAGCCAGGAGTCGGTGGCTTCTGCCGTCCCCCCGCCACCAACTCACTTTATGAACTATTTACCTATTTTGGCGACGGGTCACCCTGGTGACCAGCCGCCTCCTCCGTGGCCAGCCTCCCCGTTGGCCATAGCCGAGGAGTTTCAGTATCCGTTGCCCGGACTACCGCCGCCGCCACAAGCCGAGGGGTGCGTCTATATGCCCTTCAACGGCTATGGCCCGCCGCCGGCGGGTGCCTTGTCCCTGGCCGGACCGCATCCCTTCATGGCGCCAGCTCATCCCGCTCTGAGTGCGCAGGCGGCTGGCGGAGAACCGCGTCGTTCCCTGTACATGAACGGCGAAGACCTGCCCGCCGATGTGGGCACCTTGCGTTACTTTTACAACATTGGCGTCGATATGCATCTGCGGATGGCGTCGCATCCCACGACGCCCGAGGAGATTGCCATGATGCCGCCGGCATACCATCATCATAACAACACGGACCAACAGCCCCTGCGAAGCCCTGGAGTGGATCATCAGGCCGGTGTGGAGGCCACACCGCCGCCTTCGCCGGAGGCAGGCAGCGCCTCGGACCAGCCGCCTCTCCTGGAGAAGGGGTACGCCAAGCGTCACTCGACTCCGAGCAAGGCCCGGGGCAAGCGGCCGGAGCAGTTGCACGACCTGAAGGATCCTCTAGCGCATGCATCCCTCCTCCCCACGCCCACGCCCTCGCCCAGCACGAATGGCACTCAGTTTAGTTTCTACAGCACGCCGCCGCCCCATCATCTGATGTCGCCGCCCAGGATGCTGCAACAGCCGCAGCCGCCACCACCGATCTTCTTTCACAAGGCGGCGGGACCGGGAATGCCGCCACAACTCACGGGAGCAGCTGCCGGACAGGTGAGGGTTTGGTATTTGGATAAAGTCCATTTGAAGGTCCTCGTCCTTGTACTATGTTTAAATATTCTTGTTTACCTTACGTTTAACTTGGGTCTTGAAGGAAAAGCGCAAGATAGGACGCGCCAAATTGTTGGATATCTGGGCAATGGAATTATAAATTGAATCGAGAGGTGAAGCGGCGAGGTTTTCGTACTATACTAGAAGCTAACAAAGCATGCATAGAATAAGTTTGTTTAATTGTTAATTACCTCTAACCATTAATACCAAGTAGCTGCTATTGGTATTTAATGCTATTTTTTAAAACTGACATATTTACGTTTGTTCCTGCTTTTAATGAGCATTTATGCTGTAGTTATGCTTTATTTGACGCCTAAAGTGTGCTTAAGAGCATGCATTTAATTTAATATACAGAAACAATTATTTAGCCCTTATACACGTTGTACTAAAAACATACTCAAGCAGTATGGGGGGCTTACTATAGGTTTAATACTTCATAATATCAAATGTATACTTAATAGTATATTTTTAATACTCTATAGTTTTACTGTGTATTTTCCAGTATTATTTTTATACAAACCTAAGTCAAAAATTCGATAACATATCGCATTAGCTGGAAATTAGTGCTTTTTTGTTTGTCGCTTAAGTTATTTTTGTCAAGTCTTGCTGCAGATTAGTATAGCTTTTTTACTTTCGTAGTATCAAAATAATAAGCATGTTCATGTTCTTTTTAATGTATATCTTATTCTGCTTTTAATGACCATGTGTGCTTAAATTATGCTTTATTTGACCCTTAAAGTACGTTTAAAAGCATGCTTGCCTTTAATATAACCCGTTATCAAAGCTTTGACACTTTCCTATAGCTTCTTATTAAGCTCAATAGACTTTTTTGAATATTTATTAAAATATTTAATTTAATTCAAACATTCTCTGCTACCCTTAGAACCCCTATGCCTGGGGCATGCCACCACCCACGCTGGTGGCCCCCTACGAGATGATTAGCAATTTTCCCATCGAGCAGACGGCACAGCCGCCGCCTCCACCGCAACAACAATCACAGCAACAGGTGCAGTCGTCGCCGCCCCTGACCACGCCCCCCGCCCAAGCCCAGCCAGCAGCCGTCTATGCTGCAGCCCGTCATCACTAAGGAGGGGGATCGGATTAATTCGGAGAGAGAGGCGTTCATATATACTATAAGCTACAGCGGAGTGCATATCAATTCCATCGAAACGACTTTTTAAAAACTTCATCTCACCTTTTTAAAATTTGTAGTCAACTTTTTAAAGCCACCTTCACTTAACAATTGCACACTCTGTATATACACACAACAACAACTTCTGTAAAAAACCACAATTGATTGCATAATTTAACGCAAATGTCAACACACTTAACTTCATTTTAAATTTGTAATTAAAAGCCATTTTTATGCGATTTTATTACCACTTATTATTCGCCACAAAATCGATCAAAAGCTAAACTAAAAGGCAAAAAACTAGTAACAAAACCTATTTATATGATTTATTTAACAACTATTAACTAAAGAACGTACTTTATACATATATATATACTCTTATGTACATACACAACTATATACTCTTTAACGCTGTTCAGCCAGAAACTCAACCCTGTAACTTGTAGCCGAAAATTAACTATAAATAAAACAAGATTCCAAGTGTAACGCAAAGACAAAACTCACAAAAGACTCTAGTCTTTTTGGGTAAGCTTTGAAATTAAAGCTGGTATTCTCTGGATTTATTCACAATTTCAGGTACATATATCTCATTGCAGAAGGGACACAAGTCAGCTTAATACATATATATATTTACACCCTAAAAAAAAGTGTCATAAAATCTATTTTGATACCACAAAAGTATAAATATACTAATCCTGCACCAAGGCTTAGGAAAATCACTAGCGCGACAAACAGAAAAGCACTAAATTCCAGCTAACGCTAACGCTATTTGCTATCGAATTTTCGATATTTCGTATAAAAATAATAATCGAAAATATACAAATAAGTATACAAACTATACTATTGAGTATACATTTGATATTATGAAGTATTATATCTCTTATAAATTCGTTAAGGTTACATTTTTTGTTTTTTTTTTAGGGTATACCATTCTCTAAAATTAATTCAGCCAGAACACACCTTGTCCAGCCTGAGGTCGGGTTTATATATTCCTTAATAAATAAATTAAATGAAAATATATATTCAATACTCGCTTTTGGGTTTTAAAATGCTTTATTTGCCAGATGTATTTTTTTAAATCTTAACCATTAAACCCATCGAGCTAAGTCTCGCTCTAGCTTGGTGATAAACTCCAGAGTGATAACAAAAACAGATAGTTATTTTAGTTAATTAATAGGAACTGTATATACCCACCAAATAGAATGGTAATAGCTTTATAACTTAAAATATAGTTAAACATTATTTAAAACAAATATTTAATGAATCATTAGTTTTTTGATTAAAGAAGCTTTAAAATTTAAGGAAAGAGCTCTTATATTCTGCTCTGCTATCTCATATTATTACAGGGTTACATTTTAAGATTTTAAGTGCTATGTGATTTTTCTCGCTCTTCTCTGGTTATTTTTTGGTAAAATTAAAAAAAAAAAATTTTATAACTAAGAAAAAAATTAATGTTGTTGAGAAACAAATAAATATATACATACGAACATAGGTAAAAAAAAGGAACAAATTATGCTGCAATTATTCCGTATTGTTTTCGTTGATCATTTATGCCGAAAAAACTGTAGAAGTAAATTGTCCATTTTATCTCTCGAGAATGGCTAGGATTATCTGGATTAACGACTGGAACGCCTGCGTGCTTATTTCCGACGGTCGTTTATAGGCGGGCTATGTAAATAGGAAATATTAAAAAATACCAATTATACAGAAAATTTTAAAATTAAGGAAAGCTTTTTAAATTTTTAGCGGGGTATCACAGAAATCTCTAAAGATTTAAGTGCTTATTTCTAAGTTTAGTGACCGAATTTGTAAAGGAAAAGAAACAATATGGAAACAAAACTAAATACAAATAATCAACTGAACACTTAAATCTATAAGTCCCTAGAGACTTTAAGGTGGTTTAGAATTTTTTTTTTTTAACATTTTAGAGTATGTAGTTAGTATTATTGCAAATAATGTGTAAAATCTAGTATTTTCAAAAGTAGACCTATTATTTACTTATTAATTTACCTAAAACTCCTAGGCATACATATTTCGAGGCGATTTTCAAGTCTCTTCTAAAGCAAAAACATGACGTTTCTGTAACATATCGCTTGGGTTTGGGCTAGTAGAGGTTTCTATGATACCCTGTAAAATATTTTTTAAAAATCTCATCAGGTGAATATAGTTTATGCATAAATAGTTACTTATATTTGATAGTAATACAACTACAAGATATGAAAATGGATAACAATTTATTATTAAGTTAACTAACACTGTTTTACTACGGATTTTCCTACACATAATATACTTACTTGCCCGAAACAAAAGGCAAGGAGTGCCAGGAATAAAACCATCATAAGGAACCAATCTTGTCTTATATTGCCCATTGTTTTTTAGTTTTTACGTCTTCTTAACGTGCCCAGAAACTTTGAACTTGGAAGCGATTCTCTTTTGTTGGTTGGCTTATTAATTTTGATTACTTGGGTATTATTTGTGAATGCTCTCAATTTATTTCTGCTTACAGACTGAAAATTCATCGCGAAAGTGTCGCATTTTTATGCTGATTTTTCAAACTGGCAAATGGGCGGTCAACGGCGACCTACATTCACATTCCGATACTGCGGCAGCTCCACCTGTCCCCCTAATAATTGCCATCGGCATTGTATCGTCATTTATTGTTGGCAGGTTGCAGTTGCGTGAATGCTAATTGGCCATTGGAACAATGGAAAGGACATTCGAGTTGGGCGTATTGACAGCTCAATCTTTGCAAATAGACAACCTGTGATTACATGCGACACTTGGCAGGAAGCTAAGCTCCTCCAAATTGACCTTTATGAGCACTATGGGACTGCCTCAACTTCCACAGCCGGTGTAATATTAGTTTTAAAATTGAGATACCCTTTACATGTTTGGGAAATATGTGCCAACTCTCTTTCTCCAAAATTAAATTATACGAAGTATTTATACATTTAGAAAACATTCAGGAATTCTGTGGGGAATTCTATTTAATTTATAGATGTTTTCATTTAAAATAAATATAGTTACTAGCATTAAAGATTGGTAATGACAAAACATCAACGTTAATATGGGCACACTGGGTTATCTAGATCTGGAAAACATCGATGCTGTGACGCTTATCGATTTTTGCTTACTAAGTCATCGAATCATCATTGAGATTGGAAATCTATTGAAAAGCAGTTGAAAAGTGTGCAACAAAATATTTTGGATTATAAATCTTTAAGGAAGATCTTAAACCTACAGAAAAAGTCTCCAAAAGTAGGCTTTTAAATTAATTTTGAATAAAGAAGAGGTATATTCCTGCCAAGTAAATATTTTGCTTATTTCAAAAGGGAAGCTACTCTTGCTTCCAAATCCAAAGGGTCACACTTTTGTCTTTAATCGACTAATAATGATACATTCGATAAACTACTAGTTGCCGCTTCGAATGATTACTGGCCTTCCCCAAGCGCCAGTTAAGATAGTCCATAATTTTTGGTTTTCAAATTTTTTTATTTGTTTGCAAAGAAACCTGACTGCCTGCCACGCCCCCTCGGCCGTCGGCAAATGGATTGGGGTGGAGTGGGTGTGCGTGAGTGGGCGTTGGTTGTGGTCGCGGGCGGTGGGCGATGGACGATGGGCGGGTGGCATGGATCAGGCCGTGTTTTAAAACATACATAACACTAATCAGCCAGAGACCGGACGCCGGATGGACTGGTCAGCCGCTTCGGCGGATGCCGGAGCCGCTGCAGTCACCGCAGTCCGGCGGCCAACCACTCCTACTTGACTTAGTAAGAGGGAGCCGCATAGCTGCCGGATCCGGAGGGACCGGCGCCGTAGTGCTGGTGTCCATGGCCGGAGCCATAGGGACCCTCGCGCTCACCGGCGATGTTGGCGAGAGCGGACAGGCCCTGGTTGCCACTCTGGAGCAGTTGGTAGCCGGCGCTGGCGGCGGCGGAGTCAGCTCCCGAAGCGTAGGCGGGCAGGGCACGACCAGAGTCGTGCTGGCCATGACCGGATCCATGGGGTCCGTTGCCGTGACCGCCGTGTCCGTGTCCGTGTCCGTGTCCGCCATGAGCGTGTCCGTGTCCGGAGCCCGAGTGAGAGCCCTGGCCGTAGCCCTGCTTGTTCTCGTTGACGAAGTACTTCTCTGCTGGGGGCTTCACCACGTTGACGAAGACGGGCTCCACCTTGACGCGACGTGGGTGGTGCTTGACGTAGACCTTGCGCAGCACGATTGCTGGGGGCTTGTGGAGCACCACGGGAGCGGGCTTCACCACCAGTGGGGGATGGTTGACCAGGACCTTGGTGGGCGGGCGCTTGACGATGATGGGGGCGGGACGGTGGATGAGGATCTCACCCTTGTTCTGGGGATAGGTGATCGAGGAGGTGAGGGTGTTGCCCTTGGTGTTCACCGGCTTGTAGGGGATGTTCTGGTCGGAGCCATAGCTGCTCTGGCCGGAGCCATAGCCGCCCTGGCCGCCAGCCTGGGCGACGCCAGCGGCATCAGCTCCAGACTCCTGGGGTCCGACACCAGCGTACTCGCCACCAGCTCCGCCAGCAGATCCAGCGGCAGCTGCAGCCGCCGAAGCGGCATCAGCGCCATCGGAGCCACCATGTCCGCCGGACACGGGTCCGCCATAGCCCGGGGATCCGCCATAATTGGCGCTCGCACAGGCCTGCAAGAAGAGGGAAGAAAGGAATTAGTTTCTGGAATCGGAGTTATATAGTAATGTCCAGGGATTGAGGCTATTTTTATCTGATTTTTGAGTTTAAAATTTATTAAAAGTTTTTTACTATTGAAAAGTGCTTCCCAAACTGGAAGTTATCGGAACGATGAATTACAAAAGCAATCGAATGTGTTATCGAAGGGAAAAGTTCCTATCGAACTTAAGAACAGGGCATAAGTCGCGTTTTTTTTTTTTTAAGTTTAAAAAAGAACTGATCTGTCCATGGCTTTACTGAGAGTCCAAGACTCAGACTTGAATCCTACGGCTTGAAAAACTTACGATCAGGCAGGCGGCTAGCGCCCAAATGTAGGTCGATCTTGTCATGTTGTCCTCCGGTGCAGTTCCAGTTGCTTTTCGGCCGCTGGTTGTGCTCCCACTTGGATAGTCGACTGTCTTCTGCTGCCCTCCATTGGCGGCCTCCTACTTTAAATATGCTCCGGCTGGGTCTCCGGCATTGGGTACGTGACATTTGGCCCAGTGGCGACTCCGGTGCCGGCGGTTCCGCTCCGCTGTTGTTGTTGCGCCCCCGACAGTGGCCGCTGCGAGAACATGGCCAAACGCTGATAGATCGCACGCATCTCATCGCATCGCACCCGGCGCATATCACGGCGTCTTCAGCTACTTCAGCTTCATCTTACAGAGAAACCCAAGACGCAAGCCCCAAGCCCCAAGCGAAGCCAAGCCAAAAACAGCAAGAACCCAACCGAGAATCGGAATCAGCTGCCGGGCATTGGATCTCGGCCGCATATCGAGGTCCGAACGTCTGCGCAGATTGCGAAAATAGTTCCGCATTGGCAGACATACTGTATGGCAATATATGTCATAATTCGGAGTCGGAGTCGGTGAAAGAGAGAAAGAGAAATGGGGAGTATAACAACCTAAAAGGATCTTTTTAATGGTTTCTAGTTTACTTAGGTTTTAGGATTTAAAAACCTTACAACATTATCTTTAGACTCTCCCTCTTGTAACTCTTTAAAAGTGGAGAAAACTCACTGATATTCTCTTTATGGATTTTGGTGCTCCTATTGGGCATAGATCTTTGGAATCTCCTTTATTTATCTGGGCCGGATTCCAATTATTCTATATATCTTAAGACCCAGATGAGTCAGATTATCAATGGCACTTATCGCTTCGAGTACTTATATAAAAGCAGGCCATTGTGGAGATATAATGTCTATAGCTTTTAAGCTGAGCTATTAAGATACATAAAAAAAAGAAAAAAAAAGTATATAAATATATGTATACCCTCCCGAATAATGACGATTAAAACTGTACATACTTTATACAGCCTTTACGATTTTTATTTTTATAGTCTCTACAAGAATATTTAGATAGATACATTTTTATAGCTGACATTTTTATGGATACTCACAGTAATTTTATTTAAGTGCATTTTATTATTAATTTATATATTTAAATTGTTCTTTTAGCATATTTTCAGTTGTAATGTCGATTTTGTAAAGAAACTTCATTCTATCACATATTTTGTGAAGATTATAATTATGTCAACAATGCATAATAAGCATTTAAACTTATAAATGGGGAAATTACCAAGAAGTTTTCCTTTTCTAGATTTTAAAATTTATTGTGAACATTAGAGCTGAGAAAGTTAATAGTAATTGATGTTTTCCATTCAAAAAATCGATTTAAAATCGTTTAAAGCAGTTTTTGATGTTTTTCTATGCCAAAAATCAATTTAAAATCGTTTAATTTTCATTTAATTTAATTTCAGCCAACTCGAGGTTCATAGACAACCCGATCTTCATAACCAGAAATCAGATTTGTTGAATATCATGTGCCAAAAACAGATAGTTCCGATAATTTTTCTAGCTTTAGAAAACTAGATTAGTTTTCAATGTTTTTCTATGCCAAGAAATTTAAATCCTTTAATTTCGATAATTTTTTCAGTTCTAAAAAACTTGAGCAGTTTTCAATGTTTTTTTTATTGAAAACCCGATTTTAAATCGTCTGATATCGATTATTTTTCTAGCTCTTGTAAATAGAACCTTTAGCTTTATGATTGTATAAAGTTTCTTATAAGTTAATGCGAGCTCAGGCAACAACAGTGTGAAACAATTCGATATAAAAGCTAAAGATACAGATATTATCAACAGAATTATCAATCATGAATTATCCAGGGTGAAATAGGTAAATGATACGGGAAATATCTGGTTAAATATCTCTTGTAAACGGTATCTTACGGATAATAAAGCTTTCTTTAAGTATGCAGAGTTGAAGTTTAATAACTGGAAGTATACAAGTAAGCATAGGTATTAAGTTGCATTGGTTGTTGAAGTTGAAGAGTGCTATAAATATTAAATAAATGTAGAAAACATGTTTGTGATTTTTGTTTGTAAATCAAAGTAAAATTTCTGTCAATTAATTGAATAAAAGGATGTTAAGGGTTTAAATTGTAAGCTTGCACTCTTTTTTCCTTTAATCAAAAATATTAACAATAAATTATCAGTTGTTATTAGGACTTTTTCAATGTATATAATATAAATAATTTATATTTAAGTTTAGTAAGCTCAGTTCAGCTTGAAGTGATGACTTGTATTCCAAATGTGGCTTTTATTATGCCACAAATATTATTTATAAGTTGACTTTCCTCCATAATTAAGCCTTCAAACTGGCCAGGTAACTAGCTAAGCTAAGCAATAAACAAGTATATATAAAATTTATATAGCACCGTAATCGCTTTCCATTTCCCGTCCCATTGCAATAATTTCCACGAATCGTTTACATTTGAAGCATTTTCTTCTTTTCATCTTTTATTTTTCATTTGCACTCAGCACAAACAAATAAATTAAGAATAAGAAAGCTGGAAAATTTAAATTAAAGCAGCCGCAACGAGCTGGGGGAGATCCTCCTTAGTAGTTGTTCTGGCCGTAGGGCGCGGGGCTGGCGTACAGGGGAGCCTCGTTGCCGGCGGAGTAGCCATCGGCGGAGGAGGCGGCACCGGCGGCGGAAGCGGCACCGGAGCTACCGTAGCTGGGGCCGTAGGCCTGGGGCTGGTGGTTGTACTGGGGGGCAACCACGGGAGCCAGAGGGGCCTCGATCTTCTTGCCGGGCTTGTAGACCTTGACGTAGACGGGGTTGAGGCTGAGGGGCGTGGGCACCTTGTTGATCACCTCCTGCTGGTAGATGACCGAGGGCTTGATCTTGTAGATCACCGGGTTGCCGCGGACCACGGTCGGGGGACCGCTGTTCACATGGGCTGGGGGTGCACCCGGCTGGTGGACAATGATGGGGGGCAGGGGCTGGGTGGCGATCACCTGGTGGTTGTTGTGGCCCGAGGGCACCAGCAGGGAGCGGAACAGGTGCTGGTCGACGAACTGGGGCGACACCACCTTGATCTTGCCCTGGCGGATGTTGCTGGCCAGGTTGGTCTCGGCGAGCGACTCGGCGATGTCCTCGGAGTTCTTCAGCTTCTGGTAGTTGGGATCGGCGTTCAGAGCCTGGAGCTGAGCCTGGACGCGGCCCAGACGGCGGGCCTCCTCCGGCGTGGGCTGGATCTCGGCCTGCGAGGCGATCTGGTTGGCCGCCGGCTGGTTGCCGCCAGTGGCCACGTTCACGTACTCATCGAGTCCGGCATTGGGACCGCTGGACAAATACTGTCCGCCATGGCCACCATGGTGACCATGACCATGATTGTGACCATAGTTGGCGCTCACCAGCTGAGGGAGAGAGGAGAAGGTGGTAGAGAAAAATTAGTTGGGAATTACAGGAGATGAGGGATGCGGCGGCGCAGAAAAATGACTTGGGAATTATAGGGATAGGGAGATGATAGCCAGGGATGCTTCGAGTACTAACCGGCGCGGCGGCGATGGCGAAGATGCCAAACCAGAGACCGAGTTTCATGTTGCCGTTTACGTGTGGATTGGATCGTCTACTGCTCGGTGTCTGGCGGCGACTCCGGCTCTTATAGCGCCTATAATCGCTGGCCACCACGGCCGGCTACGTGATCCATCTCCATTTCCGATTTCGCCGCATTGTTGTCTCGCCATCGTGCCCAGATCGGAGACAACCTCCTAACCCCAGTCAGTCTGCTTTCCGCCCCATTACAATCTTCTCTTTTTGTGGTCGGTCGGTGTCGGTGGGTTGCCTTGGCCTGAATCATTACTGAGTGGTAACTCTGCCGGAGATACCCCCGAATCTCCCAGAAATCTCTTTATCAAATCTCTGAAAGTTCCTAGTATTCATTCTCTTTAAAAGTATATATCTTCCAGCTGATATATGTTTCGGGGGATGCTGTCTCTGATCTTCTTCTCTTTGAGAGTTCGGGTTAGGTTATAAGACTTTAATGTAGTTCTTACTCTTTGTAGAGCTTTCTGATTTTCTCTTCGAATTATTGAGAATTAATTCTCGGCTACTTTGAGGCTGTGTAGGTTGGTCTTTGATTCGCTCTTTGAAATTATTTATTGATTAATCTAATCTTTTTGCAATTCGGGCTTACTGATTATAGTTTCAGTTCTTTTCCACATCTTTTGCTTAAAGTCTTTACAATCTTTTCCAACGATAACTGATAGAGATATTGCAAGATTTCCCGGATAGATTGAATTTAAATTACATGGTTTACTTTATAATAAATTCGCTTACAAAATCAAAGACTGGCTTTAGTAGTTTTTGTTATTTCTTTGAGTTCCATATTAGATTTTAGTGAGTGCTCAAACATTCGCTGTTAATTTTAAACATAAAATCATTTAAGTATATATATTTTTGATATTTACGGGATGTGTATTACCCTTAACGATCAGCTAAAATAATGTACTTATGCAAGTTCTTATATTTGAAAGGAAAATATTAGCAAATTACAAATATCTCTAAAAAGTGTTCCTGCATGGCACAGAGTTTGATTCGAATTTCAGTTTATTTTCGGGGAACTTATAGTAAATTCTATTTTGAAATTCAATTTGTTTGATTGCTTTTTTTGTTTAGAAGTATAGATATTTATTAAATTATTTAGGGCCAATTTTTCAAAGTCAGGTTAACTTTTGTCATTAAGGTAAATTTTTGTCGGAGTAATGTAGGCCTCTCAAAATCATGTTTTTGTTTATCTGACTGACAACTCCTGACTAGAGGAATAGCTCTAGTTAAAAATGTTGACACGAGATTGAAAAGTTGGCCCTTAGAAAAACAAACAAATTTTTACGAGGTCTCTCGACCTTTTTTTTCATGTTCTATTTTTAAAAGTACAACAAATTATATTATATTATATTAAATATATATATATAAGCTATTTAAATAATATATTAAAAAGTGATTACATATCTTTTAATGCTATTTTAATAATAAAAGAATTAGGAAAATTAATATGTTATTTGATTTAAAAAAAAAAACAAACTGGAGTACTTGAAATATTTTACTAATTCGGGAGATCTTAGAATGCTATAATGTTTAATAGAGCATAGAGAAATTCATGTACACATATTTAACGATCGCTTAATAACTGCTATAACGTAGTCAGACATATTTTTGTGGAAATATACACCAAGAAAATAAATATAAACGCAAAAAACTAAGACCGAAATTCTTACTTCACGAGACATGTCTTCGTTATTTTTAAGACAATTTTATTAAACTAAGATCATCAAATTATATATAAAGAACTCTCAAGAAGTAATGTGTAGCTCTTGTCACTAACTAGAACTTCCGTCATCTATTAACAAAAATCAGAACCAAAGGCTTAAAATCCCTATTATTATTAGAATCAAGTCACTGTTTTAAAAGGTTTTCTTTTCAATCAGACATAAATAAATATTTGTTAAAAATATATACAAGTCCGATATATGAAATATATGCAGTCTCTGGAATATATGTAATCGAAAATGCTGATTTTTTCTGCTAAATTAGCTTTTCCCACATACAAAATTATTATGTTTTTCTTTCTTTTATTTAATAATAAATATCCTTAATCTCTGTATCTTTGTGTCTCTGTGGTGTTTGTTTTTGGTGTGTGTGTTCTTTGGATGTGTGCTTGTGTGTGTTTTTGGGTTGTGTGTTGGTGTGTTTCAGCCTCATTTATAGAGCTCCAGAGAGACCCCTTCAGAGACCCCTTCTGTAGAGAAGGTACGTAAGATCGCGCGTGGGTCGACTGCCGTAGTCGTTGAACGGCGACTTGAAGTTCAGCTGGCTGTCGAAGGAGTCACCTTCGACCTCCTCCTGGCCACCAGCTACTCCTCCGCCTCCTGGTCCAGAACTTACGGGCGCTGGATTGGATTGGGAAGCATGCAGCTGATCCTCGCTGGAGTTTATGATGTAGCCCTGATTCTGTGGCTTCTGGTAAGTGTTGGGTCTGTATTGAGGGGCTTCTGGGTACTGGTGGTGTTGTTGTGGGTGTTGTGTGTGCTGGTGTTGTTGTGGGTATTGTTGGTATTGTTGTGTGTGTTGTTGTGCCTGAGGTGTGTAGTGTTGTCTGTGTTGCTGTGCGTAGTTGTAGCGCTGCTGCTGCTGTGCCTGCTGGTGGATGAGATACTGCTGCTTCATGGCCAGCGACCGGCTATCGAAGCTCTGCTGCTGCTGCTGCTGCTGGTTGCGCCTGGAGTAGCCACCCTCTTCCGGCCGCTCGGCCCCTGGGAGGTACTCGTGGTGCACCTCCTCGTGGACACCGTTCTGGGTCCGATTGATCAGCCGGTTGTACTCCTCGTTGGTGCCGCCCACCTGGAGGTGGATGGCGTGCTTGAAGTCATCGCCCAGATGCTTCAGCCAGAAGCTCTCGTCCACCTCGCCGGTGGTGTAGATTCTGGTGGTCTGTCCACTCTTGGCTCTGCTTGAACCCGTTCCGGCTCCGACATCAATGACATCGTACTGCTCTTCCTCGCCACGCTTCTGTCCCGATCCAGACATGGGCTCCACGCGGGCTGCCTTTCGGAGATCGCCATTGATCAGCCGATCAGTGGTCTCCTCTAGTTTTGGGTTCGGAGTCGTACTGGGACTGGTGCTGCCACCGAAGGCCTCCTCATCGCTGGGCGTGGTGTCGCCGGGGCTCTATTGAGAGGAGATTAATAGATAGATTATAAAAATGATTAAGAAATCTCCCAAAGAAACACTCACCTCGCTGAGAGTCCCCAGAGGCGCTGCTACCACTAGTAGCAACAATATTCTGGGCCATTTTGGCCACATTTTGGAGCAGTTTAAGTTCAACTGAAGCCCCAGTGGCCCATGGATTCCATTTAAATAGCCGCCGAAAAAGCAGCCACATGAACATGTCCAACAACCACAAAAAAAAAGACGTGCCGGGACGTGATCTATAACCAGATATCGCCATCAGATGCCTCATCCACACGAATCTCCAGCGATCTTGATGCGTCAGTCGATGGCGAGAGAGTGCTTCCAGGGTCATTCGAATTCTTGTGCTCTACTCAATGGGCTTGAGTTCGGGTTCGGGTTCGGGCTCTGCGGGTGCCTCTTCTGCCGCTGTTGAGTCGAGATCTTCTTTGCTGGATCTTCTGGTTAAGTCTAGTAAGTATGTGCCATTAACGAGCGTGTTGTGTTACATGGCTTACATGGTTTTGGTGAAAGGCAGGGGCTTATCGAATACAAACCCAAATAAAAGTCACAAAATATTAAAAAAAAACTGAGAGTATTAAAAGAAAATGTCAACAAAAATACATACCTGTTTAAAGCACAGCTTACAAATAAAAAAGGTTCTGCTTCTTAGGCCTTTATATAATTAATGCATTTATTTCCTAAATTTTTATTAAAGAAAGGGAGCAGTCTGTAACACCCTTTCATTTTTATTTTGTTTAAATACGTTTGGATGGCTTTAATATATTAGATTCTTATTGCGTCATTTCTCTTACGTTTCCCGTGCCAAAGAGACCGTATCCTTTTGTTGTATCTACCGATTAGTCTCTTCAATAACGCGTCTATCGATTATCGATTAACATAATACAAAGTGGCAACCCCATATGGGCCTGTAGATAAAAAAGTGTTTACAAAAAGTTTAACAACTTTTATGGAAAAATGAACTGAACAACTAGGGCAGTTAATACGTTTGTTAAAGTTACGTTAATACTGGATATTGTTCTCTATGTGATTGTAATTTATGTTAGCAAGTTAATAGAGTTTATTTAGCAATTAATAAACTAAGAGTTGTAATTTTCTCAAGATGTTCCCATAGGAATTATATAGGTTTTGAATAAAGTGTGTTATTTAATGAGCCATTTCTTAGTTGATTTTAAAGATAATTGTTTAGAAACCCTAAGAATAAAAAGAATTTGCTTGAAAGTAACAACTTGAATATAATTTGTCTTGCTGAGTGTCATTTAACTTAATAATATATCGAAATAATTAAAGTTTTCTTGTTAACATTTAATGAAAATAAAAAGAAAATACCTTCACCATATGCAATTCAGATTGATCTAAAAACCAATGGATTTTCCTTTACAGCTTTGAGTATCTTTTAATAAATTTCATAAGGAATTAAGAGCCCTAGATTTTAGTAAATGAATCCATTACAGAGTTATGTAGGTACATATATAAATTTTGATATGAAAACTTAAACAATTTTTTTGGCAAAACAAAAGAAAGTATTGTTGTTATTTGCATTGGAGATACACCCAACCGATAGCATTTGTAAACATACTTACGAGCAATCCGCACAGAGTTTTGCGAAATCGTCTCGAAATGCTTTGCTTTTGCGGGCACGAAGTGTCTGGTGTTTTTTGTGGCTTTTGGCAATATGCTTTTATTTGTGGCATCATTATCAGCGAGTACCTCTTTGGGCTTTCAATGGTATGCGATCGCAAGAATTCGGGCGCTGAATGATCTGGCTATATGCTTCACCGACGAGAGCAACTATGCCATTGACAGATCGTGATAAATGTGTGTGGTCGTACACGTATTAATTGGCTTAGTATATATACTATAGTAGAGTTTATAGAGACTCTAATGATGCAACACGATGATGAGTGTACATTGATTTCATGCTCTTAACTTTATTTTACAAATTTTTATATTTTTATTTGATTATAATACGTACATATGTACATATTTTTTATCACCATCAACAGGGGAGTCGATCTATCCACGTTTGCCTGTCCGTTAGTCTCTCTTCGTTCGTCTCTGTCCGTTTGCCTCTGTCCTTTCGTTCCTATCCACTCGTACTGTCCGATTGTCCTTGTCCGTTAGTTCTTGTCCGTTTTTCCTGTCCGTTCGGCTTTTTTTGGTTTTCTCTGTCTGTGGGTCTTTCCGATTCCGATTGTCTCTGTCTGTTAGTCTCTATTACTTCGTCTGTGTCTCTTCATCTCTCCGTTCATCTGTCTGTCCGTTCGCCTCTGTCCGTTCATTTACGTCTTTTCATCTCTTTCCTTTCGTCTCTGCACGTAAGTCTCTATTACTTCATATTTTTTCCTTCGACTCTGCGTTCATCTGTCTTTCCGTTCGTCTCTTTCTTTTCCTATCCTTTCTTGTCCTTGTCCTTGTCCTTGTCCTTCTTCTTCTTCTTTTTTGTCCGTTTGTTCTTGTCCATTTTTTTCTGTCCGTTCGTCTTTGTCCGAACATCTCTGTTCCTTCGTCTTTGTCCGTACATTTGTGTCCTTTAATCTCTGTCCGTTCGCCTCTGCCCTTAAGTCTCTATTACTTCGTCTGTGTCCCTTCTTCTCTCCGTTAATCTGTCTTTCCGTTCGTCTCTGTCCGTTCTATCCAATCGTTTTGGTCCGTTTGTCCCTGTCCGTTTGTCTCTGTCCGTTCGTCTCTGTCTATTCATAGTCCGTTCGTGTGTCCGTTCGTCCGTCCGTTCCTACGCAAGTGAGTCTCTCAGCTTAAGGGCTATCTGAGCTGTTTTTCCCCATAGTCTTCTTTCTATTGCAGCTAGGATATACATACATATTTCTGATGGAGGCCGTATTGGACAACTTTATCATATACCTGCACTGTAGCTTTGGCTGGAAAATAATAAGAAAATCTTGTGGAATGTTAATTTTCAACTCAAAAACATAAATTTTTTTTAATTTTCTTTCAAAATATTGTTTTTGTAAGTGTTAGCTTTATATATAAAATATAAAAAGTTAAACAAATTTGGATTTTTAACCTCTAAAATGTCATGAACCATTTTTAATTTTGCAAAGAATCACTTGACAAACTGTTACCATAATATTTGTTATTCTTTACGATTTCAGAGGAAGATTTAAGCTTTTTAATTTATATTTTATAAGTTTAATTGCTCGTGGTATCCCATGACATTAAAAAGACCTAAAAAGCAAATTAGTATCACTGCAGAGTAACCATATTAAAGGCTTTATGATCAAATATTTGATCAGTTAATAAATTGCCAAAGCTATAAGAGTTCATGAATGAATGGGGCATACTTTCGGGGGGATTTTACTCCCATTAAAGCCCGGAATCAAACGCCAACAAAAATGAAACCCAATCGAACTGATTTTTGATCAAGCAAACAAACACTTTATTAAACTTTTAAAATTGGGGCCAAGCAGAAAGCGGAAGAGGTAAACATTTTGCAGACAAATTGAGGTTGGGACTTGGACTTGGACGGAGACGGAGACCCAGAAGCGAGTGCTCCACTGGCCCAGTTTGGGCCGCATTTCGAGCCGAGCTCAGCAGATTGGGCTTCTTCAGTAGCTGTCGCAGCTGCAAAGAGAAGAAAGACGAAGCGATTGGTGAAAAAACAAAATAAAGAAACGCCGCAATATTTTTTAATTTATTTTTTATATTGTTTTTTCTTTTTTTCGGGCTTTTGGTTTTGGGTTTTCTAACTAAAATATAAACTATTTCTAAGGCTCGTCTAGAACCAGGCTCTGAGGTAATCCGAGATGGGCGGCATATTGTAGGTGTCCACACTGTAGCCGTTCTGGGTGTGGCTATTGTAGCCATAAGTCTTGGGCGGCCGCGTGGAGTAGTCCGCCCTGAGGGCGTGCTCCGGCTCCGTGGCCGAGTCGAAGCCCCAGCCTCCGAGGCGGCCATCGATGAGCTTCCTGAGGAAGTCCGTCGTCTGCTGCTTCTGCCCAGGCTCGGGATCCACCAGGCTGCCCTCGGTGGAGGCATAGTTATAGCCCGGATGATGGTACACAATGCCGGAGATCATGCTGTCCAGCTGCGAGTCAGAGACATGCTCCACGGGATAGCCGTGGCTGTGGCTGTGGAGAGGGGCTCCTCCTCCGTACGAGCGGCGTGTCACGGCCTCCAGATCCCCGGCAAACTGCAGGGGCGTGGAGCTGTGCTCCAGCGGATCCGGCACCGAGGTGGTGGACAGCAGCGTCCGCAGCTGCGAGTCGTCCACGAACTTGAAGTCCGCCCCATTGCCGCCGCCGTGCTGGAGCAGCGGCGATGGGATCTGGAGCAGGGGATAGTAGCCGAAGGAGGCCGCCCTCTTGGCGGGAATCGAATTGGGCTGCTCCGGCTCTGGCGGCTGCTCCTCCGCGGGCGTGGTCTCCTCCACAGGCAGCTCTGTGGGCATGGCTGGCTCCGAGCTTGGCTCTGGTTCTGGCGGCGGTGCCAGTGCCGTCATCGCCCCACAGCCCACATGGCACTGACCGGGCTTGAAGTCTGGGTTGAGGGTCTCCGGCATGAACTGTATAATCTCGGGGGCCGTGAGGTCTATGCGCGAGCGCTCCTGCTCCAGGAGATCGAACTCTCCCTTGATGTCGCGCTTCCGCAGGCGATGGCAGGTCGACGCCGTCTTCTTGGTCTTCCTCTTGGACTTGGTAGCCTCTAGTGGGGACTCCACGGGCAGGAGGCCGAAGAGGCGCAGCTTCTTGTGCTCCCGCTCCTGCTGGGCAGCCAGATCCTTGTGATAGAACTTGACGTAGCGCGGCGGACGCTCCTGGAGCTGCTGCTGGCGCATGAGCCGGCGGCGGAGGAGGGAGCCGGGCTGACGGAGATCCCTACGCCGGCGTATCGCATTCGGCGACCTGACCGGAGGAGCTACGTACCTGGGCTTCTGGCTGGCGCAGCTCGAGCAGCTGCACGACGACTTGTACTTGGCCTGGCAATCTGTGGAGGAGCGGGAAGGGTGGTTACAAAGGGAACTTGGTTACTCCGGAGTGGCCCAGACTTACCCCCCTTGTTGACGGTGACCCGGTCCACCTTGGCGTAGAGCTTGGCGGGATTGGTCTTGGGCGGCGGCTTCGTGCGGGGCTGCTCCACGGTAAAGTCGAAGCTGTAGCTGATCTTGGCCTTCGTCTGGACGGGCTTCTCCACGCGGTAGCCGTAGTCGCTGTTCCCGTACTTCTTGGGCTTGGGCGGATTGGGCACGTTCAGCTGGTAGCCCAGCTGGGTGGGACACTCACAGCCCTCGTCCCCGGTGTAGACGACCTCGACGGGCGCCGCTCGGAGCGGGGAGGCGTGCAGCACGAGCACGAGGAGCAGGCCCAGGCTCAGGCCAAGGGTGACGGTAGTTCTCATCTCGGATTCGGGTTGATCTGCTCTGTTGTCCGCCTTGGTGGCTACTAGCCGCAGACTGCCCCGGTGCATTCTTTATATCGCCTCGCCCAGAGTGGCATCCGAGGCACGGGCTACGGGTCATCGGCGATCTCTCACGCAGCTCCGGACCCCAATGAACTTGACTTTGAGCAAGGTTTTCTTGGGGAGACGCAAGATGGGAGACGCGAGATGGGAGACTGAGTCGCCGGTCGACTCTGTTATTGTTTTTTCGCTGACCGCTGACCTTTTCAAATAGTTCGCCGCGGGTCGTGTTTTCAGTCAAAAGTCATGTTCCCGGCGTTCGCAGCTTTCTTCAGTGTCGCCCCGTCCCAAAGAGTCGAGATCCAAACACTGAAATCGACAGTCAAGACTCTGTAAGGGGAACTGGTGGAACCGATTCCAGACTTTGGAAGAGAAAACTTAATTTATTTATGATAAAAAACAGTGGTGCCCACAGTCCTGACTCGCGAGTCAGCCAATTTCTCTGTCCTGCCTCTGCCCGCACACGCACAGAATGTACATAACGCACCAGTGCGGTCACATTTTAATTTTGTGCCTAAATCTAGCTTCCTTTAGAGTTAAATTCGTGTTACTTTAGTAGTAGCTAATTTTTCTACAATATTATAAAAACTGCAAGCTATTTCTTCTAGCTTATCTAGCCATTTCCTTCTATTTCTTACTCACTAAAAATAAATTCTAACATGTCAATGAATTAAACCCAAAATTCAACAAGCTGTTGGATTGAATGTTTTGGAGGATAGCCCACCTACCTCTCTATTCAGCATCCGTTGTAGGTTCTTATAAGCTGGTCAAAAAAACGGAGAAATTCAAAAAATGAAGTTTTAAAGTACAGTCTGATAGTAATTTACTTTGGTAAATATTCAATCTTAAATGTACAATGACAAATGTCGCAAGTGTTTTAAAATCTCTTTTAAAGGTGTCTAAAAGTATGCAATAAAATGTTTAAGGTATTAAATTCAGTGTAGATTTGTTACGAAATTACATTTTGTAGCATAGTTTTGGACACCTCTTTAAGGGATTTCAGAGCCTTCGATAGATTATAATGTATTGAATTGTACATTTCGATATACAGTTTGTAAAGTAATTCTTTGCAAATCGAAAAATGTTCTATGACATTTTGTAAGTTCAAAAACAAAAATTATGAAAATCAACCATATTATAAAAGAAAGTTAAAAAAATTTTAATTTTTGCACTTAAAATAAGACGTAGAACATTTTATATTTTGCAAAGAATTGCTTGACAAACTGTATATTGTTATAATTCATAATATTTAAAAATATTTAGGTACATTTTGTTTTATATTATCATATATCAATATATGAATTTCATTATATTTCCTTATATATCATCCAACGTACTATTCCAACTTTTTTTTATCAAAGTTTTTAAAGCAAAATCAAAAAGGGGTTACATCTAGTTTAATGTGGACTCCACTTAAATATGTCGATTGTGTTAGGCATAGTTCACTGTACTTAAATATTTAATAAATACAATATAAATGATGGGAATAATTTGTATGGAAAGACTCTTAAAGAGATCATATTCTATATCATTTAATATTTAATATGCTAAGCTACTTAAGATTGCCAAAGCAATCACAATGAAAGTAAGTACCCAAGAAAATAATTATAATTATTATATAGCTCTTTTTGTGTCAATTTTACCTTGCAAGTTGCCACACATGAGCGAGTAAGCAGTTCGACATCTAATTTAGCATGTCAGCATTTTCAGTCAACTTTTTTGGCGTCATAAAAACGTGTTCAGAGCTGGGACAGTACTAGCTAGAATTTACTTACTTAATGGATTTCATAATAAATTTAGAGTCAAAACCAATAGAGTTTGGCGTTCAAGAAACAGTTGTTTACTTCTCTTTGGATACGAAGACTCTCTGGGAGACTTCTTAACCATCTTAACCTGACTTCTTTTCAAGTTTTAAGAAAGTTATATGAATAATTCTCTACTTTATCCTAAAAAACCTAAGAGAGTAAAAGATAATTCAGGAAATCTTAAGCATTTTCTATAAATATATTTTTTAGAACCTAACTTAGAGAGACATCCATCCGTCCATCCATTAGCCTTAGCGTATGTACATATTTACAAGCGAAGGGATCGGGATTAGATTAAGTTTAAAATACTTCAGTAGCCCTCCTCGGAGTCCTCGCGCTTGGCCTTGCGGTACGAGGTGATCCTGCCGGGCTTGAAGCCGCAGTCCACGGACACCTTGCCGGCCTCCTTGCCGTAGCTATTGCCGGACTCCTTGTAGTCCTTGTAGGCCTTGTAGCCGTAGTTGGTGATCCGCTTGAACTTGGGGTTCTTGTACTTCTCGGTTTCGTAGCCCAGCTGCTTGTAGGTGAGCTGCGGGGCCTCCTCGTCGTCGGCGGCGTACTGCTCCTCCTCCTCCTCTTCCTTGGCGTACTCCTCCTCCTCCTCGGGCTTGGCGTAGGTGCGCTTCTTCAGCGTGATCACCTCGCTCTTGAGCTTGAACAGATTCTCCTCGGGCACATTGGAGAAGGTCACCTTCTTCTCCCCATCCACGGGCTTTTGGGCGAATCCATAGGCCAGCTTGGCCTCGGGGACATTGATGGCCTTGCCAGCCTGGGCGGCCAGGCTCACGCTGATGGGATCCGCCGCGGGGCTATTGTCCTGCTTCTTCTCCGCCGCATAGCCAATGCTGAAAGGGAAAATAATCTAATGAGTTCCTGGAAGGTGGAGGTGCTGACCCTTACTTACTTGCCATAGACGGACCCGGAGCTGTAGCTGGAACTGGAGCTGGCGGCGTAGGTGCTATCGGTGGCCTGCTGGCACGAGCAGCTGGGCTTGTACGGCTTGGTCTGTGCGGAGAGGAGTGGAGTTCAGGTGAGTTGAGTTTCGGGTATCGTGAAAAGGTATCGAAATTGGTTTCTATCGCTCCGCATAGCTCCCAGGTTTGGGGGGCACGTACGCGGCGATACATGAAGTGATGCTCTGGCTATATATGGTATATGTTTACGGCGATGGAGGTGGCGATGCGGTGACGCAGAGTTGGATGAAGATAATGCCCGATGGCCGATGCGGAAATTGTTACTGCAGCTGAGGGGGATGACGATGGATGAATGCCTCGGCTACCGGCTGCTGATTAGGCTCGAAACTAATGCTATTTCTTAAGAGAGCTTAGCTTTAAGGTACTTTAAAGTGTGAATTAAATTCATAATTAGTTAATGGTATTACTTGTTCATTTTGTAGAGCTCTTAGCTTATTATTTATATCAAATGAGGGATAAATGGGCAGAATTTTAAGGGAAATACTTCTAGTTTTTAAATACAAATTCTCGGGTTGTTAAAATATGAGAAATTCAAGAATAATCGATCGTAAGACTTGAAATATTTCAGTATTGAATGAAAAGGATTTGTACACATTTAGAAATATTTAAAATTAAATATTTATAAGGGAAAATCTGCAAAGAATGTATCAACCTATTTTTGACAGAAAAATATTGTCTAGTTGATCAAATTGTTGCTTAAAATTAAAGGGTTAAGTTATGTTACTAAGGATAATGATAATGTTCTAACAAAAAAGACCTTAAAAAGCATATAAAAATGTATAAACAGATAATAATTAATACAATTTAATATAACATTGAAAATCTATATTACTTAGTTAAGATAATGTGTCCTCTCGACAGAGGAAAAGTCATTAAACTGATCATATAACTTGGTATCAGTGTTAAGGGATAAGGTACTGGGGAAATATTTCATATTTAAGGAACAAAATATCAATTTTCACTTCGAAAAAGATCAATATTAAGGAGAAAGGTTACCAGAAAAGTGGTAGAAAAGTAAAAAAATAACAAAATGAAATACCGGAAAACTCAAATATAGTAATCACGGGAAATAGAGATTATTTTCTCCTATAAAAAGCGCTACACATGGGTTTGAATTAGTCACGTGATGCTTTTAGGTTAGAGATGATAGCGATGCCCCGATGGCCCCCTCTTGTAGCAATCGATCTGCTCGAGCCGCTGCAGACGCTCGGCCAGACGCTGGGCCGCCAGCGTCTTGGCTTCGATGGCGCCCTCGAGCATCCGACGGCCCAAGAGGTTGTTGAAGGCGTGCATGTACTGGAACAGCTCACGTACTTTTCCGCAGGTCTTCGGCAGCTGGGCGGGCTCGATCAGCTGCTTGCTGCACCAGCAGTTGTCCCCGATGGGCGAGAGGTTAACATCGCTGGGCTCGTAGTACCTGGGCTTTGGACGAATCACCGTGGAGCCCTGGCAGCTCTGGCAGAAGTCCGTTCCCTTCTCGGAGCACACGCAGGCGGCCAGCAGCTGTTTGATATAAAGAATCAAAGGGAAACGCGATTAGTTACTTTTACAAAAACATAATTTATCCTTTTTAAGGAGCACAAACATCACTTGTAGATTTTTTAAACAAATTGAAAACTTGGCTTGGAACAGGGCTGGGTAACAATGTTAACAGTGTGTTAACTTAACATTCTTATTGGAGCCTTTTACACGCGTTGCCACAGCAGTTGTCTCACTCTGTCTTCCTGGAGCCTTTTCTAACGATTACACACACTTGCACTTTGGCGCGCTTTTTTGCTTTATCACAGCTAGTTGTCCCTTTCTTACTCACCACTTGAATGCAGTGCATTCCCATCACCAGACACAGAAGAAGCTTGCAGGCCTGCATTTTGTGTTGTTTTATTTTTATCGAATATCAAATTGTTCGTGTCGTGTGCTCGTCGCTCTTTAAAAGTTTGAACTGACTGTGGGAGCGGTCCACACGGCTTATATAACCGTGACATAACCCAGAAGATCTCCGAGAGCTTGCAGTGTCTTCTCAGTGCATTAGGTGCTCTCTCTTCGAGGTAAATGAAATCTTTGCTTCGGTTTCGCTGTAAATGAAATCTTCAATCGCAGCATCATTGCATCAGAGTTGGGGGGTCACTTTCTCGCCGCCACTGACCTTGACTGATGGCGAGGGTCAGGTTCAGGTGCAGCCTGGCCCAAGAGCGCTTTCCTCCGCCAATGATCATGATGCTCCATACGTGCCTGGGATGCACAGAGATGCACTTGGGTATTGATAAGGCCAATCCAAATCAGCGTTAGCAGACGGAATAGCTGAATTCCAAGAACTTTGGACGATACGAGAGCCGAAACTTAACAATGAGTGTGGCTACCGAGTAGAGTGGGAAAAACGTCAGTGTCAATCGATTTTAAATCGATTTTTGCTTAGAACTTCGATTATTTTCCAGTTTTACTACGTTGCATAATTTTATTTTTAAAAAAGTTACATAGAGTTAAAGCACTTCTTAAAGCATAGGGGACATCTCTAGTAGATTCGCAGAAAAAATAATTTTAATTACCATAAAGACATGTTTTAGGAGTTTATAATCCTTTGCCTTAGATATATATTTTTACAAGAAACATTTATAACATTTTCATTTATAAACAAAATTGTTTAAAACAAAACCAAGATAAAGGAAATCTTAAAGCTTAACTTAATTCGACTTTAAAGAAGTTGGACTGTATGTCGAAAATTGCGATTAGAGCCGTTCCCGATTCCTAAATAGGTCAGCGTCATCTCGAACGAATCTCGAATTGACCCGGGAATCGGGAGCAGACTCCAAAGAAACGAAATTGGGCCATTAACCTAATTAGCGTTTGTTTTTCGCGGATTTTTAATCACAACAACAGAGTGGCGCTGGGAAAAAGCACGGCCTATCGATAACAAACCGCAAAGCACCTCCCTTTTGATCGATAATCGATAAATCAGAAGCATTCCAATGACACATCAAAATCAACACGTTTTCATCGTAATCGGGGGCATGTAATACAACTGATGCAACTCCGGTGGATGTTGTTTACCAGTGTAATCTAAACATTTCACCGAATTCACACGTGTTTCTGTTATCGATAACTCATCAAGAAAATCAACGATTACATATAGTTGTTTTTTTATAATGACTAGTACGCGCCAGCCTATTATGTAATGGGAAATCCATTTGAAATGTATTTTTCTATAAGTTCAATGACTGTCAGAGATAAGAAGAGTAACGATTAAATAAATTTAAAATTCTAATAAATTTATAGAAATCAGAAATAATACGCGTTAGCCTTATTAGGTTATGGGAAATCTATTTAAAATGCATTTTTCTATAAAACTTTACCGAATGACAGATATAATATACATTTTACTGCACTCTATTGTTTCGATAAAAAAAAGTAGGAATTCATGGAAATTAATAAGGTTCTGGCAAAGCTAAATAATAAAACGGTATTACTTGCACTTTTAAATAACAATTTATGTTTATTGCAATTACTTTATGGTTGTCTCAAGGCGGATGTTTACAAAGCGTTGGTAATTATGTTCCCAAAAACAAACAAAAACTGAAGACAACCTTGACTAACCGCCATATCAGACGAACTTTCTTCATCCAAAAGATCACAATCGATCAGGCTTCGAACTCGTGGCAACCAGTGGCAAAATGGGCTTAGGAGGGGCTTAGGTTTAGGGGTTTTTAAACTATTACTTAATAATAATAAATAAAATAAGAAAGCTAAATAAAGGTAACTTTAGGTAGAAATTAGTTACGTAAATAAATTACTTAATAAATTATGTTAAATTGGATTAGTTATTATTCTACATTTTCTATAAATCTCTGGGAATTGGGAAAAGGCTTTGATAATAAGGTAAAGAAATATCTACCACCAAATAAATAACATACATTTATATTTATCATTTATTATTCTTATTTAAACTTCTAGATTTATAAATATTCATTCATTAGTTAAAAAATAAATGAAAACCTGATGAAAATCCCCCCTCAGAGTGGCTCCGATGCGTGGGTCCGGCTTGTGTTCCCCAAATCCCCAAAACAAACCCAATTGGGTAATGGCCTGGTAACAGAGACCCAGACAGATGATGATCCCGACCTTATCAGGGGGCTGGGTTGTATAAAAGGCCGGGACAGGCAATCCCACAAACTCAGAGCGACGAACATCGCACAGCCAGCCCCTATATACGGAATAGAAACCGAGTATATACTTTAGAGTATATACTTGGCCGATCTACCTAAAGCTTATCAGTCCCAGCAAAGTCCAGCTGGCGAAGCCCGCCACAGCCTCCGCATCAGTACAGTCGAATAGCTTCAAGTGATCGCAAGTGAAACCTCCAAAAAGCCACCTCAAACTCAACTCGGCTCAGGATGGCAGCAAAGAGAATGGATTTAAAAAAGCGCACCTTCCTGGTGCTGAGCGGCAGCTCGAATCCTTTGGGCCAGTCCCTGGCCCTCGAGTTCTGCAAGCGCCTGGCCACCGGCTCCCTGGCCCTGATCCTGGACGAGAATGAGCAGCAGCTGCGCAGCCTGGAGGGGTTCCTGCAGCACGAACTGAAGCCCCAAACGATTGGTGTAAGGATGGGCAAGCTGGATGCCAGCCACTCGAATGGCGCTGATCTCATGGATAAGGCTTTGGCCTCCATCCATGACCCGTTCGAGCGAACCATTATAATCCACAACGAGGGCGAGGCGGCCACCCAGGTGCTCATGGAGCCGCAAACCAGCCAGGACTGGAAGAGCTACGTCCAGCAGCAACTCTATGCTCCCGTGGCCCTCAACCAGAGGTGGCTGCACTCCAAGGAATTGGCGGGCGTGGAGAAACTGGCCGTGAATGTGACCTCTTCGCTGATGATTCGTCCGCTGATCCATGTGGGTCTGCTCTGCTCCTGCAAGCGGGCCAGGGACATGTACTTTCGGGCCATGGCCGCCGAGGAGTCGCGTTCCGGAGTCCATGTGGTCAGCTTCGCGCCCGGACTGCTGTCCACCCACCAGAAGCAGTGCGATGAAAACGGCAACGAGCTTAATCCCGAGGAACTGGTCACCTCCAAGCGGCTGCTGGATTTGCCCCGGATCCAGCCGCTGCAGGCCACCCTCAAGCTGATCAACATCCTGGAGGAGATCTCCTTCGTGTCCGGTCACGACGTCGACTACTACGACACCTTCGTTTTATGAGTAGCATCGTGGCGGTGGGCTGCGTCCCTGCCGGACTCGCTTCTGAACTTGGTGACTGATTTGGATGCTGATTTTGATTTGATTGCTCACGAAACCGAAACCGAAACCGAAACCCTGAATAAATTCTGGCTGCTCCCCTTGATCCTGATCCTGCAAGTGCTGCTCCTCGAAAAGGATGCAAACGAAAAGGAAAACGAAATCGGAATGGTTTTATTATTTCTGACCAGATGGGCTGGGAAGTGGGGAAATCTACCATTGATTTGTTTTTATATATTTTTTAGTGCTTTTTCTCTTTTTTCAGTTTCAAGAAATATTTTTTTAGAGCCTAAAAAAGCTCTAGAAGTTCTCCTTTTTGGATTCAGTTAACTTTGTTGGAAGATGTTGATAAAATCCTTTTTAAGAAGTCAGATTCTTGGTAGACTTCACTAGAAATAATTCGATTTTTCTGGCTAAAAAATCGTTCTTATTTTTACCTCTTTTTCAAAAATTTTTCCTTTTATTCTCTCTGAAAAATATGGAAATAAACTTAAAAGTAAGATAAGTCTGCATAAAAAAGGAGAAATATCATTGAAATTCAATTATTTTCGGATTATCTTATATTTTTAACACAAAAATGTCGACAATACTGATTTTTTCATCATTTTTTCAAATTTTAATTTTTTTAAGAAAGAATCCTTAAAGAATTTGTCTAATTTCCGAGAAAAATATTATTTCATATAATTTCTTATAGTTCCTATAATAGAAATGAGTAAAAATACGTTTTTAGCTGTTAAAAAATATGAAATATATCTTATTTAATATATTTATGTATTATTGAAGGGTTCTATATATTTTTATTATATATATTTGTTATTATACGTATTATATATATTAATTAGATCACCCAACCAAGATCCCCCATAGCACATGAGAATCGTTTATTAACCTCTGATTTTCTTCCTGTACAGTCAGTGGATTTTATGAATCAGCTTATGTATATATACCAAATATAATATATAATATATTATACATATTCACGCTTCACTTGAATAAGTTCAAAACGGAAAGAGCTTCTAGACAGGCTTTAGCGATAAGGGAACCCGCAGATCGCAGATTCTACGGAAGACACGTGGCCATTTACGGATGAGTGGGGGGATGCTTGTATGAACATATATTTTATAAATATAAATATATATACTTATATTCATTACTGGCACTGTTGCCAGGCTGGAAACGGAAAGAAAATACGGTACAGCCTCTTGATCAGGGATACCTGATTTTAATAGCAAATCATCATAGAAACTATACTATTGTTACATGAGTCTTATACTTTTAAGTATTAAAAATTTCTTAATAAGAAGCTTATTGATTTGATACTACGAAAGTATAAAAATTATACTAATCTGCACCAAGACTTGAGAAAATCACAATTCCACTTAATAAATGCCACTTAATATCGCACTAAATTCCAGATATCGCGATATGTTATCGAATTATCGATGCAAGTGCTTAAAAAAATAATTCTCGATAATACACAATTGAAACTATTGAGTATAAAATCGATCATTAGTATACATTTGATGTTATTTAGTATGAAATCTATACTAAACTTGCTATACAGCTTGAAGATATTTTTAAGACAATGCGTATAAAGGGTAAATTAAAATAAACAAAAATAACTTATTTTTTTTATCGAACAAATCATTAGTTCCATTTGTTATGTGATCCAATTGGTATTTATTTGTAGTGTATTCAACAGGTTTTTGTCTGCTCCTGTCCGCCATTATGTTCTGGAATTAAAGTCTCTTTGCATTGTGTCTGCACCTGCTTGTCCTGCTGCTGGCGCCGCCACTCCTAGTCCTCCCTAGAGCTCGTCGTGGCGAAGGTACCGATTGACGTAGGCCACCAGTTCGTGGAGATCGCGATCTTGCACGTAATTTTCAATCTTCCTACCATCCTCGATCCAGAGCAGCGTGGGATATCCCTTTATCCGATATTTCTGACAAGCCGAGCGGAACTGGGCGCAGTCGATCTTCGAGATGGAAACGGACTGCTCCCGCACCAGCGCCTTGGCCAGCTCGTCCCAGATGGGGGACAGGCGATAGCAATGTACGCACCAGGGATTATTGAAGTTCACGAAATGCTTGCCCGTGGCCAAGTGCTCGTCGATGGTGTCCGCGGTGAGGATGACCACCTTGCCCATGTTGGGGTTCCTAAGCCTCGCCTCGAAAAGTTCGGCATCGGTCAGTGTCTGCAGATCCATGTCCAGCTCCACGGCAAACCTCTTGTTCCCCAGCCTGCCAGTGGAGAAGTTTCCCAACTGGATGGCTTGGGCGATGGACAGGAGAGCGAACATCAACAGGGCAATAGCCGCGATCAACGAAAAAGATTTGGTCAACATTTTGGTACAAAAATATCGAGCTGACTTCAACGGAGAGACGAAATCAAATCAGAAAATTCCGTATATTTGTTTGGAAAGAAAGTTAAAAGCAAACTGGGATGCTGTAAGAAACAGAACGGTTGGGTTTCTTATAAAATATTTGAAGGAAAAAGCTATGGACTTGATGCATTTTTTCAGCTCAGAGGTTTTATATAAATTTATTATAACTCATATTTTTCCTTTTATATTTTTGGTTCAAATAAACTAAGGTAGTTTCTTTTATCTAAAAGATTTTCCTTGATTAAAAATAAATTGCAGTCCTCAAGGCATACTTTTAGGATTCCCTTTTTTGGAATACCATAAATAAATTTAAGTTTCAGATTACACAGTCAAGCTTTTCGTCGAATACATTGTTGCCGAGCTTCCATTATCGGAGGAATATAGCTATTAAAAAATTATAAATCAATTTACGATCTTTAGAGCTTTCCCTCGCTAGAACCGAGATTGCAAATGCTCTAGATTCTAGGTTTTAGAACCTTGAACCCGCTTACAATGTTGCAGGAGCTTCAATAATCAAGGAAAAATAATAATACTGAAAATAATATTTTGTTTTTTTATATTTATAGTTAATTCTTAAACATAATCTGTTCATACGATCTGTACTACGGAAACTTCCTTTGGTATTTTTTTAAATTAAACTTTAATTACTAAATTTAATTTAATTTAATTAAAAAAATATAGTTCCTATAGTTCCTTACACTTTCTCAAAGTTAACTTACTAATACAAGCAAGCCGATAAATGCCTTTTTACTTAACCGAAAAAATATTATAGATTTCTATATATGATTTATGGAAAATTCGATTTTAAATCGATTAATGTCGTCTTTTCTGTCTTTCCATCTCTACTTTTCCAAATGCATTAAAAACATTGAACAAGATTCCACGTGATGAATTAACAAATCCAAAACCAAATTAATTTCTGTATTATCTTTCTTAATTCATAAATTTTACATATATAAAATCACTATTTTAACGAAACTAGAGCAAATGTTATTAAAAATGTTGGTCAAAATAACTTTCCTTAGTTCATATTTCTTGGCATTCGGTAAATTTCATTACTTTTTTTTTGTGTGTAATTATATTATTAAATTCAAAGTGTGTTTAAATGTTTATTGATGCTACAATGTTGCAGAGCTTTCGTGAGCAGATTACGCGCATCTTGAATCGAACTTCACTCTTTTTTGCTCGGCAATCGCTGGCCGGGCCCGACCTTGACATTGACTTCGTCGCGTTGATTTCTTGCATTCCATTATTAAGCCAGAGGTATTACGATAAAGCCCCTAATATCTGCTTTATTCTGCCGGCACTCCAGCCGACGACATTAACGATGCGATTAATAGAACATTAGCAATTAATTAAATAAAATCGTTAAGCAAAAGCCGGCGATAACCTTTCCTCCCAACGGGCAGAGCTTTAAGCCCGAGAGAGCGAGGCAGCGGGCTTGGGAAAAGAGAGAGAGGGATTAAAAAGGGGACAGAAAGACGGGAAGCAGAGAGAGGCTGTGATGGAGAGAGAGTGTGACATGAGCGTGGTCTTAGGGGGGGTCATCCTAGCTCAAATTAATAAAAGGCAAATATTTCGTTTAAATAATTTTTAAACCTTTTTAAAATCTATATTTTTGCATACAATTATAAAGTTTTAATATTGAAATTTTCGCTAAATCTGTTTAAGGCAATATTCTTTGGGATATGTATATTGGAGTGATACTTACTGATCTCTTGATAAAATATAAATAATTTGTTGTATAGTTTTTATTAATTATAAATAAAAACAAAGTTTCCATATAAAAAACCCTTAATGGTTTCTAGACCCAAATGGAAGCATTAATGATATTCTTAATTTTTTTTTGTTATACATGCTAATTTTTTCAAACTACGACCCTCTCCAAAAAAGGAAAGGCTTAAAACCCCTGCGTACTTTTACCCAAGTACGCTCCTGGCCAAATAAAGCCAGGGAGCTTTGGTCAGCTGTGAAAAAGCTGTCCGAATCAGGTAAAAGCGAGTTAGAAAAAAACCCCTCAAGTAAAGAAGGCAGCCAACTGTTGCTGCTGGAGCGTGTGTGTTTGGAAAAAAGAAAGTAAATTAGTTTTACTCCTGGCGCAACTATGAACCTGAAGCAGCGCACATTCCTCCTGGTGACCGGTGCCTCTCGTGGCATTGGCCGCGAGTTCGCCCAGCAGCTCTCCGGACGGATCGAGGCCAGCGGATCCGTGGTTGCTCTCTTGGGCCGCAACCAGCCGCTGCTGGAAGAGGCCAAGACCCAGATCTTAACCTCGCAGCCGACGCTGGCCGTGCACACCTACTCCCTGGAGTTGGCCACAGCCAGATCGGAGGATTTCACCAAGATCCTGGAGACCGCCCGTGGCGAGAACGCCGCCTTCGAGCGCGCCATTGTGATCCATAATGCCGGAACGGTGGGCGACACCTCCAAGCGGGCCAAGGACATCGGGGACACGCACGTCCTGCAGCAGTATTACCACACCAATGTCTTCTCGGCCATTGCCCTCAACTGCGAGTTCATGCGGCTGTTCCAGGGCGTTCCCAAGCTGGTAGTTAATCTCAGCACCCTGGCGGCCATTGCTCCCATATCCTCGATGGCCTACTACTGCACCGTGAAGGCGGCCCGCGAGATGTACTTCCGTGTCCTGGCCACGGAGGAAGCCGCCCCGGACACCCTGGTGCTCAACTATGCCCCCGGTGTCATTGACACCCAGATGACCGAGCAGATACAGCGCGAGGCCCACGATCCGGCCATAGTTACCATGTTCCGCACGCAACGCGAAGGCAAGACCATGCTGACCCCTGCCCAGACCACGGAGCGCTTCATCAAGGTCCTGGAGGCCCAGAAGTTCAAGTCCGGGGATCATGTCGACTACAGGGATACCAAGTTTTAGGTTTTTGGAAGGAGCAAATTGATGTCTAGCTTTTGGTAAAGGGATTTTTGTATTAAGAGCACGGCAATAAATTTACAGCAGTTATTATCAAGCTTGGTTTTGTTTGTTAAAAAAGGGTTTAATTTAAGAGAGGATTTTAGGTAATATAATAAGAATTCACCTTAAATGCTTCGGTATTATCTTCAAACTTTAAAAAAGGATCAAGAAGAACGGAATCAAAAAAGCCGCTCAAATGAGAGATTAGTTTTTATTCTCTTGAGGCCCTATCTCTCTCTCTTCCATGCTTTGCCTGCAATGAACAAGCAATAGCAAGCGAGGGAGTTTTTTTGTAGCTGCACTCTGAGAGAGTTTTGCACTTTTTCTCTCTGAAAACTATCCAATTCAAGAGAGTTTGAATAACCGCTCAAGTGAGAGATTAGTTTTCACTCTCTTGAGGCCTTATCTGTCTCTATCTCTTTCTCTTATCCACGCTTTTCCTGCAATGTACAAGCAATAGTTAGCGAGAGAGTTTCTTTGTAGATCACTCCAAGTAAGCTTCGCACTTTTTCTCTCCGAAAACAATATAATTCGAGAGAGTCCAAACAACCACTCAAGTGAGAGATTAGTTTTCAGTCTCTTGAGAACTATCTCTCTCTCTTCCATCCTTTGCTTGCAATGTACAGGCATTAGCAAATGAGGGAGTTTCTTTGTAGCTGCACTTTGAGAGAGCTTCGCAGTTTTTCTCTCCGAGAATTATCTTATTAAAGAGAGTCCGTTCTTTTAAGTTTCTTCGTATGGTCTAGGGAACGGAACCGGAAGATTATACGGGTTGAGTCGAATGTACGAGCTCATACATAACTTATAACAGATCTACCAACACTACGTTCATGCTCTTCTTATCAGCATCCATAAAAATCAAGTGAGTGACCTCTGAGATTTCACGAAATTAAACAGAACTGATTCTCTTTTCTGTTCCCATTTTAATTAATGTCTTTAAATCAATATTTAACAACGCTTCATGGAATAATGATGAATGTTTTTAAAGTCAATGTGAGATTTATGTGAGGTATTTTGTATTGAAACTAAAAAAACAAAAGCCGGATACCAACTATTTGCTAGAAAAAGTCCGCGGCACTGCGCCGCTTGGTGGGTATCTTGAGCAGATCGTCCGTGAGTGTGGAGCCCGTATCGATGGGCGTGTTCCTGGCAGGAGTGCTGATCTGTTTGGGCGGACCCAGCGGAGTGGTGCTCCTCACCAGGCCCGGCGTAACCTTTCGCCTTCGCGCGGCGCTGCTCAGTGGCGATGGTGTTGCCCGAAGTCCCAGTTTCCCCGTGGCCAATCGCTGGGCTGCCGGCGACATGCTCGCCAGGCGCTCCATATTGGTGCGTATTAGCGGCGAGCCAATATTCCGACGCGCCGTGTCCAGAGCCATCTGTTTCTGGTTCCGCATCTTTTCGCTGACCTTTTCGGCCAAGGCAATGGCTATGTTCTCGCGCCGAGAGTTCTCGTTGATGCGGAAGGAGGGTCCCTGGGTGGGACGTAGCGGCGTGTCGCCGCCATCCAGGCGGAAGGGCGTGCCATCGATCTCGCCCCAGGTCATGATGGGGGAGAAGGCCTCGCCGGGTCGCGGGGATGGTGAGCGCAGGAGATCAAAGCCTCGTATCCGTGGCGTGGCTGTGGAATCACCTGGTGTTGGTGCATCCACCACCTTCTTCATGTCCATCTCCCGGTGCTGAGCCTCGTCCGGCAGCCTGGTGGCCCCGTGATGAATGCTTTGCTTGCGCTCCGCCGCCTGGACACGCTCCTCTTCGGTGTACTCCACGCCGTCGGGCACATACATGATGGAGTTCATGTTGGTGTACTTCCAGGTCTCGATCTTCCTCAGCGGATCGGGCTCCTCGAACTGTTTCTCTATGCTGGGCAGCATCAGGGCCCGCTGCAGTTGCTCTGCGGACAATTTCTCGTGGCTGTAGAGCACGGCGTACTTCTGGCGCAGCTTTGCCTCTGCGGTCTCGATGATCTCCTGGAAACTGTGGTTGTCCTCGCTGGTGTAGTTCTGCAGGAAGGCGTCGAGCGAGAGCTTCGAGGTGGTGTCTGCCCCGCCCTCTGCGTCGCTCTTTTCGGAGCCCGCAGTGGTGCGCGGAGTGTCTGTTTGTCGCGAGGGCGGCAATGGTGTGGCGCTGCCGTTGGCCTGGCTCACTGGCGTCTCAAAGGTGGCTGGGGACATGGCTAAAATAAGGAAACTAAAGTTTAATTGAATCCTTAAGAAGTTATCGCCTAAGTACCCACCATTATTGCGCTGATTCTGACGCCTGCCGCTTCTCCCCATCCCGGGAATCCTGCCCAGACTGTAGCGCTCCCGGATCTCGGCCATCTGAACGAAATCGCGCCGTGACTCCGCGTCCAGGTAATCGTTCTGCGCCCGCAGCTTCTCCAGATCGGGAAAGAAGTCGCGCTGTATGATCTTGGACATCTCCTCGATGTACTTCTCCTCCGTAAGGATCTGGGGCTTGTTCTTCTGACGCACCACACCCGTGGGCTTCTTGAACTCCGCCAGTGCTGTGTTTTGGACGCGGGCCATCTCCATGGCCAGGCTGCCGGGTGTGGCCGGTGTTCCCGGTGTCGCGGGCGTACGCGGCGTCTCGTTCATGGCGAAGATTTGCCCTTTTTTCCTAGAATTTTGTCAGGAGAAATACTTTGTTTTTATGAAATAGCGATCAGTGTTGCCAGATGAAAATTTAGCTTTCACCCTAAAAAATCTCAAAGAGTCGATATTTCCCCCTAAAAAATCCAGTTTTCCCGCTAAACTTAAAAAAACCTGTTAATTTCAAGTAATTAAGAGAAGAAATATTTTATTATAACGTGGGAATGTTGCAAAGCTAAAAGTGTCGGTGGAATAACAGTTCCAAGTATTTTAAAGGCGGATTCACAGAATGTATTTGGTTTGATATTCTCGCCATTTTAGGTGATTTCTGTGCTTGGCAATATTGATATTAAAATAAAGAGATTTTTTCAAAATATTTTCGAAAATATATTGCATCCTCTGCACAGTGGACGGTGTTGTATGTATGTTTTTCAACATATTCTCATCTATTCAGAGATTTTGCCATTTTGTATAATTTTAGAATTACGGTTTTTATTTTATAAGAATCGGACGACTATATCAAATAACTGTCATGGGAACAATTTAATTTAAAATAATAGAGGTGGCAGTAACCCTGATGTAACCTATCGATAATTAAAAATGTCTTGTGGACTATCGATGCTGATTTTTAAAATTGTTTACATTAATACAGTTTTCCAGAAATATACATATGTATATTTTACAGGCTTAAATATATTTATTAACTGAAATAAGAAGTGAACAAATTTCTGGTAGCATAAAAATTAACGATTTTACATTTTTATGAAATAGTATGACCGTGCATCCCATTATCCAACGATCTGGCAAGGAGCACATATCGAAAAGTTATCGCTCGCTGTGGAACTTATTTGAATGGCGGGAAGATATGGATTTCTTTTAAATACATTTATTTCTTTTAGATCTAATAGTTTAAATTCAGAAAATATTGGAACATAAACCATTAATATAGAAAATTTTTTGAATATAATGTTTTTTATATAAATGATTTAAGTTAAAATAAATATAAACGTAAGTTTATTTTAGCAATCGATCTTTTGGGAAAAAAGATATAATTATATTTGTTATATTCTCTACATAATAATAAGGGATTTTTTAATAATTAAATAAAAGCTTTCTCTACATAGATATATTTCGTACTTTTAGGTAAGTCTTAGTGTTTTTTCTACTTAAAAAGTTTAAGCGAACTTTTTTATACTAAAATGTAAAAATAAATAGTTTGATTATGAAAAATGTAGTAATATTTTGTTAAAGAATAATTTAAAAATATATATTAGGTTGTTTTGCTAATTTTATTATATAAAAAAATTAAATATAAAAAAAAAAAATTTGAAAATCAATCTTAAAATATAAAACAATGGTTTTAGCTATTTCAATTTTACTTCATCAACGATGAACCAAAATTTACAGTATTTGTTATGTGTTTCCACTTGAAATAACTAAAAATAACCGGAAATAGATCATAGAAATTACTCAAACTGCTAGAAGGGCCAAAATAAATATGGGCAAGGAATTCAAAGCAATTTGACATACAGAAATATAAGTTACGACTTAGCACTGAATCACTGGTCGTAGGTTTCTGCGCGCCATATCTTATCACTTGCATTACCCATGTCGATGGGGGCCCTATCAGTAAGCTCTCCGCAGCAAGCTCCGAATCCGAATCCCGCTCCGAAGCCCAACTAGCCGGAGCTGGAGCACACACTCCGCTGGATTTTTCGTTAGTCTAGAGTCAACCTTCCTCCGCGTCGTTAGCCATCGATCGCCGTGAATTTCACAAACTAACTAAATAGCTCGCCCCGAGATCGAAATCGAATTTCAGACATGAAGTACTACCTGTTGGTGATCGTTGCCGTGTCATTTCTGACCTACATCAGTTGCGGTAAATCTCTGCCTTTTTCCCAGTGCAATATTTTTTTTAATGTCAGATCTAGTTATTTTTTGATATATTATTTTTGTTCCAATAACGGTGTGGTGCATTATGTAAGAAGGTGTGATAAGCGGTGGTCTCATGGACGTAAAAATAAATTCGAACAGCGGCATATCTTATCGAGAGCCTATAGGCTATAGCTCATGGAGGCCTTCAACTTTTTAACTTGGCCTAGTATTCCCCTTTTTTTTCTGTGTGTCTTGGCAGCCGGTAAATGGGAAGCTAAAAAATATATATACTATGGATACTGATGAGGAAAACCTGTTTTCGGTTTGGATTTATTTTTTAAATTAATTTCCAATTGACCTTTGCAAGAATCTATATATAATAAAGTATATATCAAGTGTATGACGTTTTTTTCTTGTGATGAAATACCATAAATTGTTCATGGATGCAGGCTTATCACCAAGAACAGAATCAAGTTTCTGTTTCTTACATTTAAGTTTATTTATTAAAAAGCCTCGAAATTCGCTTACATTTGTGTTAAAAATGTTTTTCGATTGATTTTCGAACTTAAATAGTATTCGTGAGTTGCCTAAATGGAAAAATATAAAAGTCGGAAGGCGAGAAAATTAAAATATATATTGATCTAATATGGTGATAGCCTTAATACATTTAAAAAACTTGTGTAAGTGTTGTAAAAAACTTACCATCTTAGCTAAAGCTGAAAAATCATAAGTTTTTAATAATCGATTTTAAATCGATAAATTTCGATGTTTTTCCACCTTTCAAACACTTGAAATCTTTAAAGTTACTCCACCCATCATTAAGTTTCCTAATACCTATATTGTAAATTTACTTACCTTATCTCGATGTGTGAGGCATGAATATATGTATACGCCGTTGACTCATTTTTGGGGCTATGTACACGCCGATAAGAATCGATTGCGGTAATGGGGAAACAGAGAAAAAAAAATTGGAAAATAGATAACAAGCGGAGCGCAGTACAGTGCGAGCCATTAACAGCTGACGGGACAGGTGAAAAATTAATGGGAGTTCGATGAAATTTAATAGAATTTTGTATAAAATATCAAATGCAATGATTCAAGGGAATGTTAGCTTAGTGCTGGGTTTATGTTAAATTCGTTATTGGGAATTCTGAAAGGGAAATTAAAAGGGTAATTACTGCCATTTGTTTTGAAGAAAAATCATAAAAAGGGGCTATAAATAGGTTATAAGTTTGTGCATTTCGTATATTAAATGATATCCATTGGACTTTTGCTTGGCTAATTTTATAATAGGTTCCGCATATTGGGATACAAATTTATAAAGAGCTATGCATTTATACGAATTGATTTTCTAGCTTTTCTTTAAAGATACAGAGCTCCAAGTTGGTTAGTTTTGAATGAAACTCCAGCAATATATTCTAAATAATATTAATAATTGTTGGATCGATCATTATTTATTAATAAATAAAGAAATATATTTATATATATATAAATTTCAAAGTTAATCTAGATCTATCTGACTTTGTAAGCATTTTCTATAAATTACATAATTATTAAAACACTCATGGCAGGCACGTTAAAGGCATTTGGACCTTGGACAACGGCTACAAGTGTAGTTTTTTAGCCATTTTATTGCTGTGTGTTTTTTTTTTTTGTGTGCGAAACCTACAACCCATTACTGTAATCTAATCAGGCTCGTCCGGCTCCTCCGTTCCCCTCGCTCCATTCGCAGATGGCTGCATTCAGTGCAACTCGAAGACCAACGAGCGCTGCGCCACCGATCCGCTGAGCCTGCTGAATCGCAACTGCTCGGATGGCTCCTCCAACTGCTATTCCCGCGTGCTGGGTGAGTGATTAGTTTTAAATTAATTAGTTATTATATTTCTTTAAGCTCTAAATTAGTTCATAAATTAAATTTTACTTGCTTTCCCTTGCCACAGATGGCTACACGATCCGCGGCTGTGCCGCTGATTTGGACAATAAAACCCGATCCGAGTGCAACAACGAGCTGGTCTGCCAGGTGTGCACCTTCAGCGAGGGCTGCAACCGCAACCTGTTCCCCCTGAGCCGCGCCCAGTGCCTGCAGTGCTCCGGGAACTCGACGTGGTCGGTGTGCGCCAACGAGACCTACAGCCTGGCCTCTATTTGCCCCATCTACAAGTTCGGCGACCAGTGCTACATCCGCAACAGCAACCGCACCGTGGACGGATCCTTCCAGCGCGGCTGCCTCACCTCGGCGCGGGCCAACAAGCAGTGCGTGAAGGACGGACACTGCTACACCTGCGAGGGACGCGGCTGCAACTTCCTGGCCGCCAACGACACCCAAATCCCCTTGGCCCGCGACTCTGGCGTCCAGGTGGCCATCTCGGTCTCCCTGCTGCTTGCCGGCCTCCTGGCCGCAGGAAGGGTCTAGGTCGAGGCCGCTTGAGAACTGGCCACAGCTTCATCCTGCTCTCTAGAGTATCCTTCTCCACCGCCGCTGTCCTCCTCCTCCTCTGTCGGCGGCCTGAGCATTCCCAGCAGCATTACATATATTTGATATAAATTTTTTTTTTAACTTGCTTTTGAACAAAAAAAGAATAAAGATGAAAGTTAAATGAGGAAGAGAAAGGGTGGAAATTATATTTATTTGTGGGGAGGAACTTGTCTGAATAATAGAAAATATTCAAAGAAATAATGGCAGAAACTACTCTTAAAACAGAAAGCCATTAAAATATATTTAGTTCTTAATTTTTTACAATCTTTCTCCCCTCGTTGGCCTCGAAATTCAAACGAAATTTTAATGAGAGAGTGGCTTTAATGTTGATCAAACATTTTGTTTGCCTTTTGTGTCTTTACGAGGTGTCAACGGGCGGCACTTGACGTTCCCGAGTTGCAGTTGACACTTCTCTTCTTCTGAGGCATCCCCCAGATCCCAGCCAGAAACAGAAGCAGGATTCAGAACCGGAAGCTCTCTCCGCCAATGAGGCTGCATAAATGTGTCGACGCCTTCCGAATGTTTGTCAATTAATTTTCATGGCTCTCTTTTCCGGGGCCATTTCCAATCGAAATGGATGTGCGGAAATAGATCAGTGGCTTGGGGATCACTCTTGGGAAGGGGAGCGAAGGGCGGAAGAGCGAAGAAAGTTCATATTTGTTAAAAGAAGGTGGTATGAAATGGTAGCTGTTTTTTTTTTATTAATATTTCATATTCTTAATTATTATCTTATTAATTTTAAATTGTATAATTTTAAAGTGTATAAGTTGAGTGCGGAACTAAAAGCTAAATTTAAATTAAAGCTGTTGGCGTTAAATTAAGAAAAAGCGGCCTGGAACGCCTTAACCTGATCTCGGATCCACGAATTAAACTTTTAAAGACAGCGACTAGGGAAAGTGCGAGGCTTAGGATTTTATCAAAACTCTATTGAATATTTAACATATATTTGTAGCTAAGAATTGGCATTACATAATTTGAACAAACTTATAAAAATACATTTTTATTCGAATTATTTTACATATGGGACATTCCATTTCAACTCGGCCACCGCTTCTATTTTCGCTCTGAAAAAATGCATACCTTCATTTTTAAGTACGAATGATACTAAAACTTTATTTCGTCACTATCAATTCTTTTCGAGATAATAGCTGTTGGCTAAAAAACTTTAAAAAACATAGCATTGAAATGGTACTTGCAATTTAAAAGACAAAAAATACGGTTATCCATTTTTTCATACCTATTTTTCGTAAAAAAATACTAGATTATTCTGGGTTTAATATAAAGTAGGTTTTTTATTTAAAAAAAAAAAATGTAATCTTTTTTTTCTTAGAGTTAGTCGAAAATCGCTTAGATTTGTTTTTTTTTTTAGGTGATGGAGGTTCAAATTAGTGTTGGTTAAATATTGCTCTTTTGGGTGAACATGTTCACTTGTTCTTTTTGTTCAAAAGAGTCAACTCACTCATTTTGCTCACTTGTTCATTGCTTATTGCTCACTTGCTCACTTGTCCACTGCTCTTGCCTCTTTATTAACTGTTCATAAACAGACCACTGAGCGCAGCATTTTAACGATTTTTTTTTTTCATATTTCAAGTATTAAATATTTATAAAAACAAGAAAGAAAGCTAACTTCGGTAAACCGAAGTTTGTATACCCTTGCAGTCTGAAATTGGATCATTGAAAATTGATCCATTTTGGTAATGTGAAAAAAAAGGTCAAATTATGTAAATTTTGTAAATTTTACATTTTACATGTAGAATTTTACATATTCATATAAATCGACCGATCCCTTCTATGGCAGCTATAGGATATAGTTGTCTGATCTTAATGAAATTAAAACCGTAATTTTAGAACTATAAAAAACGACTATATCTCGAAGTTTATAGAAATTCGTTGAAAAACAGAGAAGTTAAAATTTTTTTTACATTCATTTCGGCATCATTCCTATGGCAGCTATAGGATATAGTTGTCCGATTTCGGCCGTTCCGACATATATTATGCGTGCTAAAGAAATAAGACTATACTAAAAATTTCAGCCAGATAGCTCAAAAACTGAGAGACTAGTTCGCGTAGAAACCGACAGACAGACGGACAGACAGACGGACAGACAGACGGACATGGCTAGATCGACTCGGCTGGTGATGCTGATCAAGAATATATATACTTTATGTGGTCGGAGATGCCTCCTTCACTGCGTTGCAAATATCATGGCAAAATTATAATACCCTCTGCAAGGGTATAAAAAGGAGTTACTGAAAAAAAAAAAACAAATGAGCAATAATGAACAAGAATGCAAAACTAAACAAGTGAGTAAAAATGAGCAAGTGAGCGACTTGTTCACAATGAGCAAATGAACAAAAAAGAACAAATTCGATCAATAGTGAGCAAGAGAGCAAAAATGAACAGTGAGCAAAAAGGAGCAAATGAGCAAAAATGAACAAGTGAGCAAACATGAACAAGTAAACAAAAAAGAGCAAGTTAACCAAAAAAAGAACAAATAGGAAGGAACATGTTCACTCACTCAGTTTAATGAACAACTTCCTTTTGTTTATACGTAAGAAACAAATGAAGCAAACGTGTTTGCTAAGAAAATTTAATTTATTTTCATAGTTTATCCATTTTTTATTTTTGGTATGGGGTATGTATATTGGTTATATAATCAGACTCCAAATTCAACACTGAGTATTGCTTAAAAACTTAATGTGTATTTTGGTATTTAGGAAACATAGTTTTCAAAAAGTGAAGATTAAATTTTGACGGTGTAAGAGCAGTTCAAATTTACAGTCTATTGCAATTTGCGATGCTAAAATAAGGCTTAACTAAAATAGGGTTTTAAATAAAATAAATAACTAAATACAGCAAATAAAGAGTATAGAATCAAAGTGATTAGGACACCGGAACTGCCAGCCCACTTCGAAGACTCGAAGGTTTATTCGTTGTGATTGTAATGCAAAATTTAGATTTCGAATCGTTGGGGTTCGTGTGAAGTTGGCCATATTTTTCAACTGGAAACGCAGTAACATATGTAGAAAACGAAAATCAAAAGAAAACAAGCAATTCTTCTACTTATTCTTGCGGTTCTTCTTGGCATTCTTCTTGGCATTCTTCTTGCGGTTGTTGTTGGCCGTGGTTGACTTTGGGGGCAGCGGATCGCTGGTCCCTGGCAGCTCCCGGGCCAGTGCCGACGGACCCTTCGGTGGCAGAGCAATCGCCTTTGGAGTCAGGGGCTGTGCCTTAATCTTCTCAAAGTCATCGACCTCCTTTAGGGGTAGAGCAATGGGCTCCTGATCTAAAGCCTCCTCCTCGGTCTCGAGGAGCTCATCGGCCTTCTTGCCGCTCTTGGGGCGTCTGTAGAGGGCCAGGAAGTCCAGTTCGCTGGAGGAGATGGACGTGACCTCCTCCAGGTCCTCCGTGTCGATGTCAGGCAGCTTGCCGCAAGAGCGACTGGCGAGCGATAGCTGGAGCTTGGAGCCCGTGGCGGAGCCCGCATCGAGGGCAGCGACTTCCTGGTCCTGGTCAACCTCCGGCAAGATCTCCCCTGCCCGTTGCATCTCCTCCAGCTTGTCTAGTTCATCCTCCCGCTCGCGCAGCTGCTTGGGCGTGAAGACCAGCGGCTGCCAGCACAGGTGCAGAGTAGACATCCGCTTCACCCCGACCTCCTCGAGGACACTGTGGTTCTCCAGCAGGCGGCCCTTGTACGTCAGCCGGCTGAAGCCCATGGGCACGGTCATGTGGCGCCCGATCCGGGCCTTCAGCTGGCCCACGGTCCCGAAGTGATCCAGCTCGTACAGGGTCTTCCTTCCGTCGCGGGTCACCACGTGGATGAGCATCTGGCGCATTTTTGTGAGTGGCTCAATCTGGCGATGAATTCCTATTCTCTCTCTCTTTGATTTCAATCAATCCCGGAGTCTGCTCTGGGGTCTGGTCTGGCCTGTGTATTTTGAGATCTGATCCGATCTGGTCAAGGAAAATTTTTATGTGAGCTGCTCGTCCGAAATGTCGTCGTCAAAATTATATGGAAATGGCAGGGCACTCTGCGGTGACATTTTTTCACCTGGGTTCTGGGTTTTTAATTTGGGATTTTGGAATTCTGAAATGAACAAAAAGGAGATAGGATCTCAAAAGTGGCATGCCTGTCATAGCTAGCAAGTGGACAGCCCTGCTACCTAAGCTCACCGCACGGAATACTGCACCGCGTTTGCCTGGAAACCTTCTAAACCTAACCTAGCCTCAATTCCGCGACTCAGCTGGTGAAAAAATAATGTTGTTAATTTTTTATTTTCTTTTCTATTATTCTGTTTCTAAGAATTCTTCGATTTTTTTCAAGCATCGGTTAATCGGTTTGGTATCAACATATTAAAATAGAAAAATCGAAAAATTTGATTTTGATTTGACGCTAATCAGGTAAAAGTCGATTGCTGCTAATAAAAATATGGAATTAATTTCGTTAAGATATCGAAAAATATAATAACATCTAAAAATTTGGTTTTGAAATAATTGTATCATTTTTAAATTTTTTTTTTTCTTATTTTTTATCATTCTGTTCCTAAGAATTTTTCGATTCTTTTTCATGCATCGGTTAATCGGCTTAATATCGATTTATCAACATAGAAATATCAAAAAATTTAAAGCTGATCGGGTTAAAATCGATTGTTGCTTATAAAAATATTGAATTAATTTCTTTAAGATATCGAAAAATATAAAATTTTTATTTGTTTGTTTTTTTTTTAATTCTCTTTTCTTTTTATTATTCTGTTCCTAAGAATTTTTGTATTCTTTTTCAAGCATCGGTTAATCTTTTTAGTATCGATTTATCAACATAGAAACATCGAAAAATTTTCTAATGATTTGACGCTTATCGCGTTGTCGATCGATTGTTGCTTATAAAAATGTCAATAAATTTCTTTAAGATATCGAAAAATCTTGTTCTTATTCAAATATCAATATTAATCGTTTGAAAATCGATGGTTTGTATATATAATGTTAATCGGCTTAAAGTTGATTTAGCTTATTCAAAAAATCCAATCTTTAATTCAAATGAATAAAATAAGATTAATAAACGTTCGAAAGTCTTAACAAAGTGACACTATATTTTTTTAATACATTAATTGTAATTAATCTCACTTTTCGAAAGTAAGTACTTGCTCTCTAATTACTTTTTGCTTACCAAACATTTAAATCATGTTATAATATTAATCAAATCTAATTTCTAAATAAGCTTATTAAAAATATTATTAAGCATACCAATTCTAAAAACATCTTTTGAATATTTTAAAGAAGAATAGGTATTAAATATTCAAAAGAGAATAAATATTAATAGAAGAACAAATACTTAATAATTAAAAGAGGTTTCTAGAATTTAAAATGACCATTTTCTTAAATTGTAAAAACCAAACATGTTAGCTAAGACTTCCCTGCTACTTCCCCTAATTCCAGAAGCAACAATACCCATTTCGAGGGCAAATCAATTAGGTTTTGTGGATCTACGCACTTATCAAAATATGTAAATAATTTCTCCCTAAACAGTAATAATTTAATGTTCAGCTGTTTGTGCTTAAACAAATAATTAACAACTAATGGCATTGGCAATGCAATAACGATTTATCAAATTTATGAGTTATTTATGGACTGTGCTTGGGGATCATATCGCATCTGATACGATCGATGCGGTACTGAAAATGCCAAAAAACAAACGAAAACGGCTCGAGAAAGAAGCCACTTAACTCAAATTAATTGTAAACAGAGGCGGTAGAGCCGAAAAATTAAGGAAAAACAATAACACTAACAGAAAAGCAAAAGCAGAAGCAGCAGCAGCAGCAGAAGCAGAAATGGCAGTTCCATAAATGGATAATGGATAAATCCTGGGCGCAACTGGATGCGGAGATTTATATTGGAAGAAGGTAAACAAATCGGCTCAGGTGGAAGCCCAAGCCCGGGCCCGGGACCGGGCCAGGTACCTACCGTTAATTGAATGCCCGTGGCTGATGGAAAGCAGACCCCGTTTCGGAGGCCAAAGGGGTCTAAGGAGTGTGGAGCTCGGCCGGCAGGGCAGAGTCCCCGTGGATCTAACGGCAAACAGACGCCATTTTAATGGAGCCCCATCGCCGCCTCCCTTTCGCTCACTCGATCTGTCTACCTCTGTCTCTCTTTTGGTTTCACTCACACACCTGCACTTGGAAAAAAAGGAAGCCTTTAAAAAAACATATTAATTTTTTAACCACGAAACACAATTATGTTATCGATAGCTTATCAAAGTTATTTAAATCGAGGTGTAAAATATCGATTTAAATCGATTTAAATTCGATTTATCTATTAAAAAACATGGAAAACTTAAATCGATTTCCGAACATCCAAACTAAACTATCTAATATAGATTTTTACCTATAAAAACTTGGAAATCTAAATTAATTTCTAAACATACATATATGTTAGTTGACTAAGACTCGATTTTTGTATTTAAAAATATTTTAAACTTCAATTCACCTTGAAACATTAATTATAATGGCTTTGAAGTCGAGTTTTGCTTATAAAAACAATCGAACTTTTTTAATATTTTCGATTCTTTTCTATAAAAATATCGAAAACTTCGATTTACATCCAAACAGTGATGGTAGTCGGTTGCGAATCGGTTTGGCCATCGGAAACATCAACAACTTAGATTCTTTTCCAGATTTAAGGAACTGTGAGGATTGTAGACTTTTTATTATCTTTCAAGAATTATCAGAAGTTCTTTATAATTTGTTCTTTAATCGATAACTTATAAAAAAATCTGATATTTTTATGAGAAATCGATATTAAAAAGAATCGAAAAAAATCGCAGCTGTCGATTTTTTTATAAGCAAAAAATCGACTTTCCTTTTTTTTAATTTCTTTCAGATATCGTCGATATATGTACATATATGTATCTCATATCTCACTATCTCTATTTATCTCTACCTATCTCTATCTATTTAATTTTTTTAGCAATTCTTTGCCACATTTTGTCGCAGTGCCTTCTTTTCCAGTGTCTTAACATTCCGTTTTCCTCTTTACGATTTATTTAGTGTCGAGGTTATGGCGCAATTTGTATTTACGGCCACTGGCAGCAGCAGCAGCAGCACTACCACCGGGAACCTCGGATCGGATCCACTGCATCATGAGCCGCAGCACCGCCATGTGGCCGCAGTCCAATTAGAAGCGTTTTCCAAATGAGGAGCATGAGTCAGGTCAGCCACCCCCTGGCCACCCGGTCACGCCCATGACCCCCTGTCCCCCCTACGCGAAAAGTAAACAAACAAAAAGATGAAAAAAAGAAGAATCACCACCCCTCGACCTACTCCTGCCTCAGCACAAGCCACGCCCCCCAAACATTATTGAGAGAGAGAGTGGGATTCTTCCAAGAATCGGAAGAAAGAGAGGAAGAAGAAGCGGAGGGGAGCCTAAGGAGAGGCTACAGTAGGTTGTGGTCTTCGGGAGATATCAGAAATCGTAGAAAATATAAGTTTGATATTAAAGGGATACCAGAAATAATTGTATACTTTTTTTGATTTATCTATATTTGTTTTCTTACTTTTATTTTTTTTTTTTTCTATTTTTTTAATTAGAAACCTTTAATTATTTTTCAAACATCAATGTTAATCGGTTTTCAATCGATTTTTCAATGTAAACACATCGACAACTTTGATTATTTTACAAACATCGGTGCTATAAGTCGATTATTTGATATAAAAACTTTGAATTTTATCCGAACATCAAGGGTAAAAGGTTCGATTGTTGCTTATAAAAATATCGACAACTTTGATTATTATCCTATCCCTTCAATGCTAATAGGTTTAAAATCGTTTGTTGCTTATAAAAATCTCGACAATTTTGATTATATTCCAAAAATCTACTTTAATCGGGTTTAAATCGATTATTTAATATAAAAATTTTGATTATTTTCCTAACATCGATGCTAATTGGCTTAAAATTAATTCTTCAATATAAAAACCTCGAAAACTTTGATTATTCTGCAAAAATCGATGCTTATCGGCTTAAAGTCGATATTTCAATATAAGTAGATCGGAAACTTTGATTATTATCAACCCATTAATGCTAACATGGTTAATATCGACAACTTTGATTACTTTCTTTCCAAACATCGTTTCTAATCGGTTTAAAAATGATTGTTGCTTATAAAAACCTCGAAAACTTTGATTATTTTTCAAATATCGAAGCTAATCGGCTTAAAGTCGATATTTCAATATAAGAAGATCGGAAACTTTGATTAGTATCCACCCATCAATGATAATAGGTTTAAAATCGATTGTTGCTTATACCATTATCGACAGCTTTGATTACTTTCCAAACATCGTAGCTAATCGGTTTAAAATCGACTGTTGCTTATAAAAATACCTAAGCCCTTTAGAATTTTTGATAATTTATCGATTAAAGTGCTACACAATTTAAGAGCTTATTATAATTCTAAAAAGGAAGAACAAGGAGAGCCTACAATCCTCACTGTACCCACGCACATCTGGTGGTGATTGCGCTACTTTAGGTTCCGACAGGCATCTCCCTTCCAAGTGCTCATCCCACAAGACACAATCATCGTAGGGGATAACACATGTCGTCGCAGGCCCAGGCATAGAACTGAAAGGAGGAGAGATCTGCTTCCTCGGCCATTGGTGGATCTGCTAGCACTTGGATCGAGTCTAAATTTGGAAGCTGCGGCCCGGCGATTGGCCGGGAGATACTCGAGGGAGACCCGTGGGTGCGAAAGAAACGATCTTCGAGAGGATTGGGATCGGCGTCGGCATCGGTCCGCGATGGGAACTCTGCTCATTCGGCGGACAGGCGCTTGACGAAACGGATGTGTGAGATGTGTGATCGCTGCGATCAGATCAGTATCAGTATCAGTTTGTGATCGGCGGAGATATACACGGATAGTGCAGCGGCGGTGGAAATCAGTTCGCACTTGGCCGGAAGAAGGTGGCAATTGAGACAACTCAACGCCTTCGACCAGGCGAAATTCAAAAGGAAAACAAATAAAAGAAGTTCAAGTCAATCAATCGATCGATCGCGGCGATTTGGCGATCGATCACCGGCAACAAAAAAATACAAAAAAAAAGAAAATTTCGCCAGTCAACGCGAGCGGGCCATAAAATCGAGCCGTAAAATTTTAAAACAACAAAAAATAAAAAACTAAGAAAACAATTGCCGCAAAGTGTTAAGAAAACCCAGAAATCATTATTTTTTTTTCTGTATTTCGATCTCGATCTCGATTCTGATTGACAACTGCGAAAGGTTGCGGTGATTTTTCAACACTCCCTCCCCCGCCTTCGAGTACAATTTTTTTTGCAGTGCCGCGAGTGAGTGATGGTGTGCGCGGTGTGTGTGCGTGGTGTGTGTGTGCAATAATCAAATTTGACAACTGCGCGAAAAACGTTTGAGATCAAAACAGCCAGAGAGCCAGCAGGCCAAAAGCCAAAAGCCAAACAAATCAAAATCCAAATAAATGGGTCAAGAATATTGTGCGATCTCCTTTTTTTTCCTGTGACCGCCACGCTATATATCCACGATATATATCCATAGTATAATGACTCACCTGATGGGTCCCACGGAGTGCGCCAGTGCCATGATGACGCCCTCGATGCAGTTCCTGGACAACGGGCTGGGCGCCAATCTCACGGATTACAGCTGCTATGCCAACGATTACTGGGCCACGCCCTACATGTCTGGCGGCCTGAGTCCCATGAAGCAGATCGAAGGTAAGGTCCTTATCTGGTTTCTGCATCTGATTCAGATTTATCCTTTATCACATTAAGATCGAACTTTTACTGTCAATTTCGTATTTCTTACAACACAAATTACCAGTTAAGACACAAAAACGCTATTATTTTAAAAACTTCTTATAATTCCCAACTGCTTAGTCAGGGAAACCATAGCTTACTTCTTTTATTTATTAAATATCATAGATGTTGAGGAATATCATGAACTATATTTTATTTATCATATCAATAAGGAGCATCATAACAAAAACTACTTATAATTCCCAACTGGTTATAGCATTACAGTTAAATAAAGATCTACTAAATAAATAAGTCAGCAAATCATAGCCAACTTCCTTTACCTATTAAATATCACAGCTCTAAGGAGGTCATATATGATATTTAATTTATCATTTCAATAGAGAGTGCAATAACAATTAAGCCACTTATGATTCCGAACTGGTTTCGGCATATTCGGAAACTGAATAAGTCAGGAACTCCATAAGTTAACTTCTTTATTTTAGCTCAAAAAATATATAAGAGGAATACAAATACAGGAATTAAAATAAAAAAAATATTTAGTATGTATTATAGAAACAAAGTAAAAGATAACATATAGACACCATGTATAGAAATACTCGAATAAATTTCTCTCTTTTTATGTTTGGATCCTAGGCCCAATTTTGTGAAAGTCAGAACGACACCTGTTTTTAAAACGAATTTTCTGTTGTTGTACCAAATAATTATAAGTATGAAGGACAGAAATAATTCATATTTTATTCTGTTCGTAACATTCTACGGATACAATAATCATATGTATAATCAAATTATAAATCTTTAGTATTTCGAGGCAAGGGAAAAATGAATTCAATATAACAAATTTAAAAAGTATATAAAAGCCAAAAATACGAAAAAATTGCTGACTTATCTGAACTATGGCAAATTATTTTAAGTAGTAATAAAAAATTAAATATAAACACTACAGGGATGCTTTCTTGAAAATGCATTACATGAATAATAGCAAATTTTTCTTTTTAACTTCATATTTTTTTTCAAAAACTTTCATAAATTTATAAAGGTATTTAAACATATATATTTTTATGTAGATTCTTAAGAAATCACATAGTATTTAAGAACATGAAATTTATAGTATTATTAGATATTATTTCAATTGTGTCTCTCAGAAAGAAAACTATTAAAGAATCCAATCTTTTAGTATGTTTATTTCTTATTTTTGGGGATGTCCTTTAGACGATAAATAACGAAAAATCAGAGATTCTGAGAAATGCCTCAAAGTACAATTGCTTTCCATATTTAAAAATGATTAGTAAAGCAAATTTCTAAACATATTTTATAAACTGCAAAATTAATTAAAAGAAAAAGTAAAAAGAGTAAAGTATAATAAAATTTCCTTAGGGGTAAGTCTGATATTTAAAAAAAAAATACTCATGCCTTAAATATTATATTTGAAACAACGTTAGCCCCTCCGATCATTTGTTAGGACTTCAAGTGACCCACAAAGACAGAGGAGACGGGTCTCCTTCGCCGGATTCCGTTTCCGATACAGTAATTACCGAAATACACGGACCATGGCAGTTCGGGAAAACGAGAAGCCACAAGAGCAAAGAGCCAGAGAACCAGAAAGCCAGAAAACCAAAAAACCAAATAACCAGAGCAATTAGCTCCGAATTCCCGGATCCGAGATTCTCAAGTGGCATTTTTCCGCTGGCCGGCCGGACGGCGGGGCCGTTGTTGTTGTTTGATGTGACAGAAAAACGATTTGTTGTGCCAAACGGTAATTGATTTTAGAATTCATTCGTGAAGCGGTACCCCGTGTCCCTAGAAATGCAAACAAATAAAAAAAACGCCTCATTAAGCGATAAAAAGGCGACCTGTCATGGGTCATTGGCAGCGATCCCGCAACTCCGCAGAGACGGCGACAATTAATTGCAAAAACTTACACGACTCGCGACCGCCAGGCGTACTTATTCCCTCAAAAAAGATACGAAAATAAAGAGCGGGGAAAACCTAAATTTAGAGCGGGCAACTCAATCAGCAGCCGCTGCCTCTGACGCCTTTTTATAATTGGATATGTTGTCCCATTTGTTCGGCAGTCGCCTCATTATATGGGGCTACGGCATCGCCCAGGTCCAGGCCCGGGCGGAATCCCAGGGATTCCTGCGGAAACTGCGCCGGCGTGGCGTCTCGCTTCCACTTTAAATCGCATAAATCACATTAAATGTGAAATTTAGCAAATCTCGCCGGCTATATATAAATCCATTCAGTTTTTTATCTCTCCCGTGCGACATATTTGATTTATAGGCAAATATTTTCCGCCCATTTGTCAGGCACAAGTTGTTTTCTCTGGAAAAGTGGATTGAGGTGTTTATTTTCTTTATTTTTCTATTTGTTCTGCAGTTTATAGAAAGGGGATTTGACCCAAATTGGAGGTGGGAACTGTTGGTATATTTAATGTATTTAAACTATAGAGTTTTCAGATCAAAATTGATTTTAGTTTATTTTAAATTAAGATAAAAATATGTAGGCTGAAAAATAATTGGTTTTAGCTAAATAATTTCAAGAAAGTGGTTGCGTTTTCTTATAAATAAATTGGGAATTGAAAGGCAAATATACATAGAAGAAATTAAATAAAATAATATCATAGGCTAAAGAAAAAAATAATTATAAGCTCAGGCATTTATTTTCTTTTAAATATGAATTTTATTATAATAATATATTGCCTCAAAAACGGTTACTTCTAAAATCATAAAAATATACTTAATAGCTTTTAAATCTGACCTTAAACTAAATATGTAGAAGCAGTACTTTTTTTACGAATCTTTAACAAAATTTAGAAACATTTTTGGAGTAACTTGACATTCTAGAAATTATTCGCCAGATTTAACAAGTTTATTTCATTTTCTTTAACGATTTTAAAGCATTTTAGAGGCTCTTTAAAAAGGAAATTATATATTTTTTCTACAACCATATATTTTCTTATTATTTAAAAATTGAATAATTAATTCTATTAATTTAAATAAATATAAGAAGTGATTAAGTTACATAAAGATCATTAATTTTGTATTTTGAATATAACTAATAGATTTCTTTAAAGTTAAAATAAATTTCCACCAATGAAATAATTTTTCAATAGAAAAAAATATATATTATTCTCATTATTAAATGTTATTAATAGTTTTAATATAAATGTTATTTTGTAAATATATTAATTAACGTATTACAATAACAAACAACACTTGCAGCCTGCATCCAAACGGCTGGCAAGGATCGCAGCTCCTACAAGCCGCTGGAGCAGATCGACGCCAAGTTGGCGGACATCGAGACGCACAGCACGGGCAGCACCGGCACCGCCAACAGCAGTCACTCCAATAGCAGCAACCACTCCAGCAGCCATCCCCAGTCCAATCCCAATCCCAATGCCAGCTGCCAGGAGCAGTCCCTCCTCCCCCCTGAATATCCGGGCAGCTCCAGCGAGGCGACGACAGGAGCGGCATCAGCGGGAGCGGCAGCCACAGCGGCGTCAGGGGCGGCGGCGACGGCGACAGGGGCAGGAGGATCTGCGTCCAAAAAATACAAAAACCAAAACAAAAAAGACAACAACAGCAGCACGGACAGTAATTCGGGGAAAGTTAACAACAGCAACAGCATCGGGAAGGGGGTGAGTTTAAGTTATTTAAAATTAATAATAGTTAATAATTACAACGAGAAAAAATATTAAAAATTGCCACAAAAAACTAAGAAAGAAATTCTTACTTCTAATTATATTTATTAAATTGTTTACCTTTTAAAAATCCCTAATTCTTTAAGGAATCGGAGCCAGTACATCCCTCACTCGCTCAGGCCATCGTGGTGCTGGAGACAAAGGCCCTGTGGGACCAATTCCATGCCCAGGGCACTGAGATGATCATCACGAAGACGGGTCGCCGCATGTTCCCCACCTTCCAGGTGCGGATCGGAGGCCTCGATCCCCACGCCACCTACATCTGCATGATGGACTTTGTGCCGATGGATGACAAGAGATACCGCTACGCCTTCCACAAGTGAGTAAAGCCTTTAGATTTTAGTAGGGGAATTAATTTAATAATACGAACTTGATCTTTAATAAAAATATTATCAGTACTCTCAGGGTAAAAAATAATTATAGTTTCTGTTATTATATTTTATTAAATATATTTTTATTTCCTTTAATAAGTTATAAATATTATAATGATATTTTTTTAGCTCCTGTTGGGTGGTGGCTGGCAAGGCGGATCCGATCTCTCCGCCCAGGATTCACGTGCATCCCGACTCACCTGCTGCCGGCTCCAATTGGATGAAACAGATCGTGTCCTTTGACAAACTGAAGCTCACCAACAATCAACTGGACGAAAATGGACATGTGAGTTATTAAACCAATAATTTTAAATAAAAATTAAATCAACCAAGCTGTAAATTATCAAGAAATGTTAAAAAAAAATATAATAATTATATTAATAGCTAGTTCTACAATAAAAAAAGGCCCATTATGGTCCTCAAGTAAAGTTAATTAATATACTTAACTAACAAAAATATAGGTAGCAAAAATCGAAAGACATTTAATAACGTTAATAAATAAAATTATAAGCATGTCTATGCATAGGCTTTGTATAAATATTTTGTACTTATTCGAATCAGTGATGCCCACAGCCCTTCTCTGCCCGGCCTCTGCCGGCACACACAGAATGCACTGCATAAAAAAAACCCCCAGGGCGGTTTACTTATAATTTAGTCTTGCCTTTTTATACCCTTGCAGAGGGTATTATAATTTTGCCATGATATTTGCAACGCAGTGAAGGAGGCATCTCCGACCCCATAAAGTATATATATTCTTGATCAGCATCACCAGCCGAGTCGATCTAGCCATGTCCGTCTGTCTGTCTGTCCGTCTGTCTGTCCGTCTGTCGGTTTCTACGCGAACTAGTCTCTCAGTTTTTGAGGTATCGGGCTGAAATTTTCAGCATAGTCTTATTTCTTTAGCACGCAGTATATATGTCGGAACGGCCGAAATCGGACCACTATATCCTATAGCTGCCATAGGAATGATGGCGAAATTAATGTAAAAAAAATTTTAATTTCTCTGTTTTTCAACGAATTTCTATTAATTTCGATATATAGTCGTTTTTTAAGGTTCTAGAATTACGGTTTTAATTTCATTAAGATCGGACAACTATATCATATAGCTGCCATAGAAGGGATCGGTCGATTCATATGAAAATGTAAAATTCTACATGTA